>CM065712.1:32532789-32540289 GCA_017654935.2 Phymorhynchus buccinoides
TTTACATATATATATGTTACAGTCAAACTCGGAATTCAGGCATTCACGACACTGCCTAAAAATTTCAGGCATTTCTGAGAATGACCGTTTTGATCGGTCATTTTCGGAAATGCCTAAAATGTTTAGGCATTCACCGAAAATGACTGAAATGTCCACACCATTGTTTTCCTATTTGACTGACGGTCAGTCAGATAGGGAAATGTTTATCTCCTGTTTACCGAATCCGATTCTAATCTGTAGCTGTTCTGGGTAGCAGTACTGAGCGCTACTAGCATGCGAGTTTTGTGGGTTTAAAAAGACTTAAAATTTATCAACAAAAAAAAGGAATGGTTCCAGCCAAAGAATAGTATAAGTGCATGGCTTTGTACATCGATTTATCGGCAAATATGTAGCTTTACACCCTCCTGCTCCATTTCTTGGTTCTTTCCGTGGTTAGGGATAGGGTTAGGGTTAGGGTTAGGGATAGGGTTAGGGATACGGTTAGATGGTCTTTTCTTTTGCCACAAGCATCTGTTTTTTTGTCAAAATCATCTATTTGTTTGGAGCATTAAATCGCTGCCGTTTAAAAACAACAACAATGGTCAACCTATGGCGATATTTTTCACGCCAGAGGGCAGTCAATGCACTAGGGGCTTATCACGCGATTTTCTTACTTGGGCGTAGTGTGAGAGAGAGTGATTGTAGGACCACTCACTGTCTCTCTCTCGTTCTTTATCCCCAACTAATAATATAGAGAGGATTAGCCCCACACGAGCGTCATGCCCTCTGGCGTCAGGAAAATCGCACTGTCTCTCATTCCACGAATGTTTTAATGATTACTTTCAAATCGTGCTAAATACAACTTCTTTTTGGAGTTTATTTGAACGCACGTGAATTATTACGATTTTGTTAAAGAGCCTACGGGATTGTTTCATGTTAAGCTGACAATTCAGGGGTGGATTTTTTTTATATAAAAAAGGGTTGTAGGCCTACGTAGATTTTGATTATATTTGTTCATTGTGGCAGTACCACAGCCGATGAGGTTTATCCGAGGCGTGGTTACTGCTACACATACCTGTATTAAAAAAAAATCGGGACTTTACTGGCTAAGCACTGCCTCCGGGTATTGCCTCCAGTATTGTTCCCACCATCTTTATATTTACAAATGCCCCACATGGCCGAAAGGCCGAAGAGGGCGTAAAACCCTATTTTCACTCTTTTTTTCTTCTTCATAATGTTCACGTAGGTTTGGACGTAAAGGAAGGCCAGCATTATACGCATTAGACTGTGGTAGGACATAACACTAATATTAAGCGAATGTTTGAGTGTGTGTGTGTGTGTGTGTGTGTTTTGCGCCCAAAGCGAATGATCAAAATGAATGAACAAGAATGTCTATATGCTCTACAGACCAAGTTGCCGAAGGCAAAGTACGTTGATACAATCGATGAATTGAAGCAAGCATAGGCTGGGAAGCAGGAGAGGAGGGCTCGCCTCTACAAACTATTACAAAGGTGAGCAATAGGCCTATTAATCTTTCTCTCTCTGTCTGTTTGTCTGTTTTTCATTCGTTCTTTCCTTCTGTCTTTTGTCTGTCTGTCTGTCTCCCTCTCTGTCTGTCTCTGTCTCTGTCTCTGTCTCTGTCTCTCTCTCTCTCTCTCTCTCTCTCTCTCTCTCTCTCTCTCTCTCTCTCTCTCTCTCTCTCTCTCTCTCTCTCTCTCTCTCAGTTTTTTGCAACCTGAAAAAATGTCTGCTGATAGTTCATAATAAGTCTTGTCTGCTGATAGTTCATAATAAGTGGCACAGGGGCTTGTCTCTGATAGTTCATAATCTCTGCTGATAGTTCATAATAAGTGGCACAGGGGCTTGTCTCTGCTGATAGTTCATAATAAGTGGCACAGGGGCTTGTCTGCTGATAGTTCATAATAAGTGGCACAGGGGCTTGTCTGCTGATAGTTCATAATAAGTGGCACAGGGGCTTGTCTGCTGATAGTTCATAATAAGTGGCACAGGGGCTTGTCTGCTGATAGTTCATAATAAGCGGCACAGGGGCTTGTCTGCTGATAGTTCATAATAAGTGGCACAGGGGCTTGCTAGCTAGATTTAGAAATAGGTCATTGGGTTTTAGAAATAATAAAAGATGGTTTGAAGGAGAAAATGCAGTAGATAATTTATGTGTTTTATGTACAGATGGTGTGAAAGAAAATGAAGAACATTTTGTATTTCAATGTACAGCATATAATGGAATTAGAGCTAAATCCCAACTGTTTACTTTGGATGTGGTGAGGCAGAAGAGCATAATTATCTTCGGAAGATAATGAATTAATATTATTTGCAAAATATGTAGCAGAAGCTTTCACATTACGAAAAAGAAAACGTCTCCAGCTGAATGTTTAGGAATAATTATAAATATCATTTGGCTTGATGATCTGTTGCTATTCTTTTAGTTTTTGTACCTTTTTACATTAGTTGATTTCTACCATTTGAGTAGTTCGAGAGAAAAAAAGTTCTTGACCAAGATAAGTTGGTAGTTATGGATCACGATTGTGTTTTCTATAACGGTTATGTTTCACTTTAGTTGATTTATTTGTTTGTATTCTTATTGTTTGTTACGATATAATGCATACGCTGCGAAAAAAAAGAGGCCCCGTGACATTAGGGTGTATTATTATGCTAATGTCAATTAAAACATTTTGAAGGTTTTTGAAGCGATGAAGCGTCTCTCTCTCTCTCTCTCTCTCTCTCTCTCTCTCTCTCTCTCTCTCTCTCTCTCTCTCTCTCTCTCTCTCTCTCTCTCTGTGTCTCTTTGACCTTGATTTAAGGATGTTGTTTTTTCTTGTATTTTGCGATCTTTTTCTATTTCTATTTTTAGAATTTTTGTTCTTTTGTTCGGAGGGCCAAACGAAAACCCCCCAGTTATTGTGCTTATTCTGCTTTCCCTCAATCTCATTCGTTCGTTCGTGTCTGTCTCATTCGTTCTCTCTCTCTCTCTCTCTCTCTCTCTCTCTCTCTCTCTCTCTCTCTCTCTCGTCTCTCTCTCTCTCTCTCTCTCTCTCTCTGTCTCTCTCTCTCTCTCTCTCTCTCTCTCTCTCTCTCTCTCTCTCTCTCTCTCTCTCTCTCTCTCTCTCTCTCTCTCTCTTGCATTATGTTTCTTGGCTGGTCCCAACCACACCTCCCCAAACTCTCTCTCATATCCCTTTGAATTGTGGCCCATGGCCGAGGGTCATTAAAAACACTTTCGTTCGCTCTCTCTCTCTCTCTCTCTCTCTCTCTCTCTCTCTCTCTCTCTCTCTCTCTCTCTCTCTCTCTCTCTGTCTCTCTCTCTCTCTCTCTCTCTCTCTCTCTCTCTCATATTTCGAGCAGTGAACGTCTTGACAAATACAAGTGTTTTAACCAGTCACTCGTTTTTGAGGATTATCTATCGTCTTCCTTGATAAAGAAATAAAGATATAACATTTTGAGACTCTCTCTCTCTCTCTCTCTCTCTCTCTCTCTCTCTCTCTCTCTCTCTCTCTCTCTCTCTCTCTCTCTCTCTCTCTCTCTCTCTCTCTCTCTCTCTCTCTCTCTCTCTCTCTCTCTCTCTCTCTCTCTCTCTCTCTCTCTCTCTCTCTCTCTCTCTCTCTCTCTCTTTCTCATATTTCGAGCAGTGAACGTCTCTCTCTCTACAAGTGTTTTCTCAGTCACTCGTTTTTGAGGATTATTTATCGTCTTCCTTGATAAAGAAATAAAGATATAACATTTTGAGACTCTCTCTCTCTCTCTCTCTCTCTCTCTCTCTCTCTCTCTCTCTCTCTCTCTCTCTCTCTCTCTCTCTCTCTCTCTCTCCTCTCTCTCTCTCTCTCTCTCTCTCTCTCTCTCTCTCTCTCTCTCATATTTCGAGCAGTGAACGTCTTGACAAATACAAGTGTTTTAACCAGTCACTCGTTTTTGAGGATTATTTATCGTCTTCCTTGATAAAGAAATAAAGATATAACATTTTGAGACTCTCTCTCTCTCTCTCTCTCTCTCTCTCTCTCTCTCTCTCTCTCTCTCTCAGCTCTCCTCTCTCTCTCTCTCTCTCTCTCTCTCTCTCTCTCTCTCTCTCTCTCTTTCTCATATTTCGAGCAGTGAACGTCTTGACAAATACAAGTGTTTTAACCAGTCACTCGTTTTTGAGGATTATTTATCGTCTTCCTTGATAAAGAAATAAAGATATAACATTTTGAGACTCTCTCTCTCTCTCTCTCTCTCTCTCTCTCTCTCTCTCTCTCTCTCTCTCTCTCTCTCTCTCTCTCTCTCTCTCTCTCTCTCTCTCTCTCTCTCTCTCTCTCTCTCTCTCTCTCTCTCTCTCTCTCTCTCTCTCTCTCTCTCTCCTGCGTCGTGTTATGTGTGGAAGGAAAGAAGACAATCGTTTCAATGACTATACAAATTAGGCATTTCCGAAAATGACCGATCAAAACGGTCATTCTCGGAAATGCCTGTACAAAACGAACGAACGAATAACATTTACTAAAAGGGTAATATATAGAATAAGCAAATAATGCGTGCCTACCTTTGGAAAACCCCCCCATAAACAAAGCAGTTTAAAAAGCATGCAAACACAATACACAGTAACACATGATAACTTAATCTTACATGAACACACACATGTTAGTTAGTTTGTCTGTTATAGTCCCGTCAACAGCTATGGTTATCTCAGGACTGTCACTGCATAAAGTTCGACCACGTATAGCAAAACACACATCAATGATTCTTCTAAAAAAACCTGAAAACAACAACAACAACAACAACAACAGCAACAACAACAGTACAATTCAATACATAAGCAAACGAACATTTTATTTTTTAAAGATGCTACAAAAAGCATCCCCTTACGTAGTCATCATAATAACGCATACCATTATGGCTTGTGTGGTCAAATGGAGTTAGCAGCATTGGGATCAGTCTGGTGCAATGTTACCTGTAGTAGTAATTAGGGCTAGAAGTGGGCCTCGCGACCCTTTTACGCCCTTTCTCGTTTGTGACTTTGATTTGTTTCAAGGTGGCTTGCTTTCTACAGCTAAACTATAAAATGTAACAAAAATATGGACTGGATTTTTTCTTCGTTTTTTATTCATCGAAAGTATATAATTATATAGTATAAAAATTTGACATTGTGTCTTTGTCCAGAAGATTTTTGAATGTATTTGTGTAAGGTACAGCCTTAATGTTAGTTGACAAATTATTCCAGTATTGAACAACTCGGTTAGAGAAGTAAAACTTCCGAATGTTAGTAACTGATCGTCTTAAAAATAACTTCTCTGTACTATTTCGTGTCTTGTCAGTAAGTTCAAGAAGGAGATTCAGAGGCAATAAACTCATGAGAAAATGGGAGAGAAACAGAGAGACACTAAGGGTGATAGAGAGAAAGAGAGACACTAAGGTGATAGAGAGAAAGAGAGATACTAAGGTGATAGAGAGACAGAGACATACTAAGGTGATAGAGAGAAAGAGACATACTAAGGTGATAGAGAGAGAGAGATATACTAAGGTGATAGAGAGACAGAGATATACTAAGGTGATAGAGAGACAGAGAGAGATACTAAGGTGATAGAGAGACAGAGAGAGATACTAAGGTGATAGAGAGAAAGAGATATACTAAGGTGATAGAGAGACAGAGATACTAAGGTGATAGAGAGACAGAGAGAGATACTAAGGTGATAGAGAGAAAGAGAGATACTAAGGTGATAGAGAGAAAGAGACATACTAAGGTGATAGAGAGACAGAGAGATATACTAAGGTGATAGAGAGACAGAGAGATATACTAAGGTGATAGAGAGACAGAGATACTAAGGTGATAGAGAGACAGAGAGAGATACTAAGGTGATAGAGAGAAAGAGAGATACTAAGGTGATAGAGAGACAGAGATACTAAGGTGATAGAGAGACAGAGAGAGATACTAAGGTGATAGAGAGACAGAGAGAGATACTAAGGTGATAGAGAGACAGAGATACTAAGGTGATAGAGAGACAGAGAGATACTAAGGTGATAGAGAGACAGAGATATACTAAGGTGATAGAGAGACAGAGATACTAAGGTGATAGAGAGACAGAGAGAGATACTAAGGTGATAGAGAGAAAGAGAGATACTAAGGTGATAGAGAGACAGAGAGATATACTAAGGTGATAGAGAGACAGAGA
Source organism: Phymorhynchus buccinoides (assembly GCA_017654935.2). Lineage (NCBI taxonomy): Eukaryota > Metazoa > Mollusca > Gastropoda > Neogastropoda > Raphitomidae > Phymorhynchus > Phymorhynchus buccinoides. The sequence continues at coordinate 32,538,924 of CM065712.1, forward strand.
GATACTAAGGTGATAGAGAGACAGAGATATACTAAGGTGATAGAGAGACAGAGATACTAAGGTGATAGAGAGACAGAGATACTAAGGTGATAGAGAGACAAGAGAGATACTAAGGTGATAGAGAGACAGAGATACTAAGGTGATAGAGAGACAGAGAGATACTAAGGTGATAGAGAGACGAGAGATTTATACTAAGGTGATAGAGAGACAGAGAGATACTAAGGTGATAGAGAGACATGAGAGATATACTAAGGTGATAGAGAGACAAAGAGAGATACTAAGGTGATAGAGAGACAGAGAGATACTAAGGTGATAGAGAGAAGAGAGCTCCTCATACTAAGGTGATAGAGAGAAAGAGATATACTAAGGTGATAGAGAGACACAGAGACATACTAAGGTGATAGAGAGACAAAGAGATATACTAAGGTGATAGAGAGATAAGAGAGATATACTAAGGTGATAGAGAGACAGAGATATACTAAGGTGATAGAGAGACAGAGATATACTAAGGTGATAGAGAGACAGAGAGATATACTAAGGTGATAGAGAGAAAGAGAGATACTAAGGTGATAGAGAGAAAGAGATATACTAAGGTGATAGAGAGACAGAGAGATACTAAGGTGATAGAGAGACAGAGATATACTAAGGTGATAGAGAGAAAGAGATATACTAAGGTGATAGAGAGATTTAGAGAGAGATACTAAGGTGATAGAGAGACAGAGATATACTAAGGTGATAGAGCAGACAGAGATACTAAGGTGATAGAGAGACAGAGAGAGATACTAAGGTGATAGAGAGAAAGAGAGATACTAAGGTGATAGAGAGACAGAGAAATGCAAGAAAGGTGGTTTTTCATACTAAGGTGATAGAGAGACAGAGAGATATACTAAGGTGATAGAGAGACAGAGATACTAAGGTGATAGAGAGAAGAGAGAGATACTAAGGTGATAGAGAGACAGAGATACTAAGGTGATAGAGAGACAGAGAGAGATACTAAGGTGATAGAGAGACAGAGAGATACTAAGGTGATAGAGAGAAAGAGACATACTAAGGTGATAGAGAGACAGAGAGAGATACTAAGGTGATAGAGAGACAGAGAGAGATACTAAGGTGATAGAGAGACAGAGATACTAAGGTGATAGAGAGACAGAGATACTAAGGTGATAGAGAGACAGAGAGATACTAAGGTGATAGAGAGACAGAGAGATACTAAGGTGATAGAGAGACAGAGATACTAAGGTGATAGAGAGACAGAGAGACATACTGCCGCTGGGTGATAGAGAGACAGAGAGAGATGCTAAGGGTGATACAGAGACTTTACTGGTTGTTGCACTGCCTCCGGGCATTGCCTCCAGGATCGTTCCCA
>CM065712.1:32545289-32547789 GCA_017654935.2 Phymorhynchus buccinoides
CGCTCTCCGTGGTTTGACAAAGACTGTTATGAAGTAAAAAAAGAAACGAGACAAAAATTGAATACATTCAGGAAATTGCGGAAAAAAGCCAACATTGAAAAAGAACTTAAAGATCAGGTTGATCTTAAGGTTCAGGTTGAAGAAACTAGACTATTATATGTTGAAGCAAAGAAAAAATACAGGTATATGTTGGAGACTAAAGAACAGAATTATATAAAAGAAAAGATGGAATCATTGACTAAGGAAACTAACAATGCTTCAGAATTTTGGAAGCAACTTAGAACCTTGGGTTGTGTAACAAAGAAAAAATCAAGAATAACATTAATATTAATGACTGGTTCAAACATTTCAAACTTGTTTTTTAAAACGGTGCTGAAGATGATGTACAGGACTATAACATAGAAACAAATGTATTTGATGAAACGGATCATGTTCTCAATAAATCAATATCAGAAGATGAAGTTATTCGTGCTTTAGGTAAGTTAAATATTGTCAAAGCTGGCGGGTTTGATGACGTATCTGTTGAAATGTTGAAAGCTGGGGGAAAGAATGTACACGTTTATTTGACAAAACTGTTCAATACAATTTTCAATGAAGGTGTCTATCCTCAGGAATTGTCTAAGGCAATAATAATTCCAATTTACAAGAAAGGCGATCCTGAAAATACTGACAATTATAGAGGAATATCTCTCCTTAGTATTATTTCCAAATGCTATACATCCATACTAAATACACGTCTATATAATTGGTTAGAAAGTAGTCATTTAATATCTGAAAGCCAAGCTGGATTCCGCAAAAAAGTACTCAACTGTTGATCAAATATCTACATTATGCGCTGCTATCCAAAATTGTATGAGTAAAAGAGGTAGGAAACTTTACGTGGCTTTTGTAGACTTTAAAAAAGCTTTCGACTCTGTCCGTCATGATAAATTATTACAATGTTTAAAACAACAAGGCGTAAAAGGTAAATTTCTAGTTGCACTCGGGGCCATGTACGATTCTTTATTATCTTGTGTGAGGGCTAATAATCAAATGTCAGAAATGTTTGAAACACCTATTGGAGTAAGGCAGGGGTGTGTGATGAGCCCCACTTTATTCTCAATCTTTATCAATCAACTAGCAAACCACATGAACGGTTAATTCCGGATACCTTAGAATTGTTTATCTTATTATTTGCAGATGACATAGCTCTTTTGTCAAGCAGACCTAGTGGTCTGCAAAATCAATTAAATGTACTTAAAACATGCTGTAATAATATGAAGATGTCTGTAAACATAAATAAAACGAAAGTCATGGTATTTCGAAAGGGTGGATACTTAGGGAAATATGAAAAGTGGTTCTATGACGGTAGCAGATTAGATGTTGTAAATGAATATTGTTATTTAGGTTTCAACTTTACAACCATGATAAGTCCAAAAAGGGGTACTTTACATTTAGCAACTAAGGGTAAAAACGCTACAATTCAATTTAACAGAATATTCAACAAATATAAAGATATGAATGTAACGTTTCTTTAAGATTTTCGATACAAAAATCCAGCCTATTTTACTATACGCATCTGAAATTTGGGGGCTAGATAGGTTAAAACATATAGAAAGAGTACACATGCTAGCCTGTAAAAGGTTTCTCGGTGTTCCAAGCAAAACTCCTAACAAAATGGTTTATGGGGATTTAGGCAGGTATCCACTTTACGTTAATTCTAGTGTTGCTTCTTTACGATTCTGGTTTAGATTATTTCAAATGGATGTTGGTAGATTGCCATACAAAGCGTATTTGATGTTGTTAGAATTAGATAGATCTGGTAAGCAATGTTGGGTTTCTAAGATTAGAGAGATTCTGTGTATGACAGGCTTTGACTTTGTTTGGTTACAGCAAGGGGTAGGTGATGTAAAGACTTTTCTAAATATATTTAAACAGCGACTTATTGACATGTTTATCCAGGAATGGTCTGGCACCATTAGAGACCGACAAAGATATGAAAATTATAGAGATTTCAAGATTATTTTTGAAAAAGATAGATATATCTCCAATATAAGCTCATATTGTTTCCGTGTTGCTATAACTCAATTACGATTCAATGTTCTGCCTCTAAACAACAATGTCCATCGTTATAGTACAGTCGATAAAGAAAAGACGTGTCCATCTTGTAGTAATCAAATTGAAAATGAACTACATTTTCTATTGAAATGTCCTCAGTTTCAAGATCTCAGAAACAAGTTTCTTAAAGATATAAACCAGTTGCCTATTCAAGTCCTTTTGAAAGCAGATAATGATCATCACATATATAAAGTCTCCAGATATGTGTTTCATGCTATGAATAGAAGGCAAAGAGGAATATTATAAATACATGGACTGTATTTCGTTCTTTATCACTGCATATAGTAAATCGAAACTTGCCTTTTTAGGTATATTCTGCGTAAAGTTAGTATTGTCGTTCTTGTTGTAATGTAAACGCATTGATTACTTTAATATTTGATAATTCATTCATCACTTATGTTTG
>CM065712.1:32550289-32552242 GCA_017654935.2 Phymorhynchus buccinoides
CTCTCTCTCTCTCTCATCTCTCTCTCTCTCTGACACTCTCTTCTCTCTCTCTCTCTCTCTCCTCTCTCTCTCTCTCTCTCTCTCGCTCTCTCTCTTCGACGAAATAAGGCTTTACGCCCTCTTCGGCCTTTCGGCCATGTTTGTTGTGCCCTCCTCCCCTCCAATGCACGACAGAGTGGAGGCAGGGGATCTGATGCTGAGCCAGGAGAACGGTGCCTTTGCTGTGTACCAATCTTCTGACCTACATTCCCCTTCCACTCCAACAAGAAAAGCATTGAGGAGCCGACCATCCTCCCCCTCCACCCACACACACACCCGCCTCTCTACGTGTGGTAAAGTCATTGTCTACACCCCCCACCCCTCTGCCCCCTCGACGTCTGCTGTGCAGGAAGTCAACGCCCCTCCAGTCTCTGCCTCTGACCATCTGGCAGAGCTTAGTGACGCCACCATCTCATCTCTCCTGCCCCCACTGTTCCTCGCCGCCCCCTTCAGCTACCACCTCCCCTTCCCCCAAAGTTCCTCCCCCCTCTTCTCCTACCACCACGCCCGCTATCCCTGTGGAACCTACCTTCCACACTTCACTTGACACGGACAAGGGCACATCTGAACATACCCCCACCACCACCACCACCCGCGCCCCCACTCCCACCACCACCCCTGTCGATTCTACATTATCTACTTCACAGGACGCTAACAAGGGCACAACTGATCGTACCCCAAACACCCCCACCTCCCCTGCAGAGTCTATCGACGTACCTTCACCTGACACTTATGACAAATACGTTGACGCTACTGTCGATGACTGCCACTGCCTACACAGCTGTGTACCCGTGGAGAAATTTGAATCAGTGACAGAAGACCTAAAGGCTGAGATCTCAGCCCTTCGCTCTGCACTGCACGAAGCCAGACAGTCCTTCTAAGATTGAGATAGACTCACTCACCACACAACTATATCATCTGGTTCCTAAATCAACAACAAAAAGCGCAGGGAAATCAGCTAATAAGTCCACACCAAAAGAGATAGACTCACTCACCACACAACTATATCGTGACATATAGGTGACATATAGGTGACATTTGGCGGTAGAATCCCAAACTACAGATGCATAGTTGACGTGAGAGAGACAGTGGGCATGAAATAATATTTTGCGTTCCTCTGTATCTATGAAAGGTTTAAGGTTAATGTTTTTTTAGTAGGACTAGGCTACGTGCAAGCTTGTGTGCTACCTTCTCAATATGTGGGTCTGCCACTTCAGTTCTTCATCTATGATCCACACCCAGGACGCGGTGCTCTTTTACTTGGTCAATGACGTTATCCTTTAAATAAACTTTGAAATTTAGAGGTTCGTTCTGATGTTTTTGTCTTGAAGTAATTACCATGCCTTTTGGTTTTTGTAGGGTGGATGACAGGCATCAGGTTTTGGTCACAAGCAAAAACAAAACCAAAAAAGCGGACCAGGCAGAAACATCATTTAAAGCTGTTTGTAATGAGGTTTAGAATGGAGGATAAACGGGCAGCTGCACTAGAGTGGAAGGATGAGTCGTCAGCAAACATATCGCATGATACACTTTCATCTGATATTGCAAGTGGTAGGTCATTAATAAATAAGCAGAATGGTAGGAGGGGTCCTAAAACAGATCCTTGCGGTACTCCAGTCTTAATTATCTTATTATCTATACTGAACTGCACTGCACCATTACTTAAGACAAACTGTGTTCTGTTAGTAAGATAGGATGTAAAAAAAGAAACTGTATTTTCGTCTTGCAGGTATAGTGCTAGCTTTTGTAATAATATTTTATGATTCACAAGATCAAATGCCTTCTTAAAGTCAAGAAATACAGCACTTGTCATTTTGTTTTGGTTTATTGCTGAAAGCCATGTATCACAGAGGCGAACTACGGCAGTTTGACAAGAATGTTGATGCCGAAAGCCAGATTGTAAGGGTCATGGGA
>CM065712.1:32552742-32562742 GCA_017654935.2 Phymorhynchus buccinoides
CATTATTTTTCGTCCTTTTATATCATTGTCGCGCAACACACGACAAGTGTCTACAATAGTACTGTGTGAGATGTGGGGCGAGCGGGAAGTGTGGGGGTGGGGTGGTGTGTTGGGGGGCACACGCTGCGTCTGATGCTAAGTGGGGCTTATCAACAGTCCCTATTCTAACCCCCGTCCCTCCCCCTCTCTCTCTCTTCTCCCTGCTCTGCTTTCCTGACCTCCCCTCTCTCTCTCTCTTTTCTCTCTCTCTTACTCTCTCTCTCTCTCTCTCTCTCCTCTTTCCTCTTCCTCCTCTCTCTACTTTCTCTCTTTCCCTCTCTCTCTCACTATCTCTCTGTAGCTCTCTCATGCCTCTGTTGTGTGTTGTCTCTCTCTGTCTCTCTCTCTTCTCTCCTCTCTCTCTCTCATCTCTCTCTCTCCTCTTCTCTCTATCTTTTCTTTGTTCTCTCTCATCTGTCTCTCTCTGTCTCTCTCTCTCTCTCTGTCTCTCTCTCTCTCTTCTCTCCATCTCTCTTTCTCTCCATCTCTTTCTCTCTCTCTCATCTCTCTGTCTCTCTCTCTCTCTGTGTCTCTGTCTCTCTAACTAACTCTCTCTCTCTCTCTGTTTCTCCCTCTCAACTGTCTCTCTCTCTCTCTCACATCTCTCTATCTCTCTGTCTCATCTGTCTGTCTGTCTCTCTTTCACTCTCTCTCTCTCTCGGAGTACACTAACCTCACTTGTCAGTCAAAAGGTCCAGCCATTTATAGTCAGTCTCTGTCGCTGTCTTACTTTTAGTCCATATTATATGGCCTTGCATATGTCTTTCGTGATACTGAAGACAATTTGTGCGTGCGTGCACTTGTTATGTGTGTGTGTGTGTGTTAATGTGTATGCAGTCTGTATTCACACACATCAAGAACATACTGTTGTATGTCTACTTGTCTAAACGTCTGTTTTGAGAGAGAGAAAGATGTAATGTTTTTTAGTTCATATATTCCTCCCTGTGATTCTACATTTTGGAAACCCCAGCAGGGGGTATATGGTATTGAAGTTCTTGAACAATGCCTGACTGATTTGTATGATGCTTAGTAGATGATTTTCACATTTTCTTGAATGGCGACTTAAATGCCAGGACAGTCTGTAAAAACTATTCATTTTGTGATGATAGTGATGATTTTGTACAGATAGCTTCTCCCGAGAGATAACCCTTTTCCAAGGAAGAATCAAGATTGTACACATATGAATAATTTTGGTGAACAACTTGTTGAATTTTGCAACAATGTTCGATTGCATTATATTGAATGGGCTTACTGAACCTCATTTTGATGACAGTTGTACATACATTGGTTCCTCTGGTGAAAGTACTGTTGATTACTTCATTGCGTAGAGTATAGACACACAAAACAAAATTAGTAAAGCTTTAGATGACATGGAACATAATGTGGAAGATTCTATAAATAATTTTGTTCAATGTCTAAAGGATTCTAGTGTGTGCATGGTGAAATCAATTGACGTTAACAAGAAGAAACGCTCTCCGTGGTTTGACAAAGACTGGCATGAAGTAAAAAAAAAAGAAACGAGACAAAAATTGAATACATTCAGGAAATTGCGGAAAAAAGCCAACATTGAAAAAGAACTTAAAGATCAGGTTGATCTTAAGGTTCAGGTTGAAGAAACTAGACTATTATATGTTGAAGCAAAGAAAAAATACAGGTATATGTTGGAGACTAAAGAACAGAATTATATAAAAGAAAAGATGGAATCATTGACTAAGGAAACTAACAATGCTTCAGAATTTTGTAAGCAACTTAGAACCTTGGGTTGTGGTAACAAAGAAAAAATCAAGAATAACATTAATATTAATGACTGGTTCAAACATTTCAAACTTGTTTTTCAAAACGGTGCTGAAGACGATGTACAGGACTATAACATAGAAACAAATGTATTTGATGTAACGGACCATGTTCTCAATAAATCAATATCAGAAGATGAAGTTATTCGTGCTTTAGGTAAGTTAAATATTGGTAAAGCTGGCGGGTTTGATGACGTATCTGTTGAACTGTTGAAAGCTGGGGGAAAGAATGTACACGTTTATTTGACAAAACTGTTCAATACAATTTTCAATGAAGGTGTCTATCCTCAGGAATTGTCTAAGGCAATAATAATTCCAATTTACAAGAAAGGCGATCCTGAAAATACTGACAATTATAGAGGAATATCTCTCCTTAGTATTATTTCCAAATGCTATACATCCATACTAAATACACGTCTATATAATTGGTTAGAAAGTAGTCATTTAATATCTGAAAGCCAAGCTGGATTCCGCAAAAAGTACTCAACTGTTGATCAAATATTTACATTATACGCTGCTATCCAAAATTGTATGAGTAAAAGAGGTAGGAAACTTTACATGGCTTTTGTAGACTTTAAAAAAGCTTTCGACTCTGTCCGTCATGATAAATTATTACAATGTTTAAAACAACAAGGCGTAAAAGGTAAATTTCTAGTTGCACTCGGGGCCATGTACGATTCTTTATTATCTTGTGTGAGGGCTAATAATCAAATGTCAGAAATGTTTGAAACACCTATTGGAGTAAGGCAGGGGTGTGTGATGAGCCCCACTTTATTCTCAATCTTTATCAATCAACTAGCAAACCACATGAACGGTTAATTCCGGATACCTTAGAATTGTTTATCTTATTATTTGCAGATGACATAGCTCTTTTGTCAAGCAGACCTAGTGGTCTGCAAAATCAATTAAATGTACTTAAAACATGCTGTAATAATATGAAGATGTCTGTAAACATAAATAAAACGAAAGTCATGGTATTTCGAAAGGGTGGATACTTAGGGAAATATGAAAAGTGGTTCTATGACGGTAGCAGATTAGATGTTGTAAATGAATATTGTTATTTAGGTTTCAACTTTACAACCATGATAAGTCCAAAAAGGGGTATTTTACATTTAGCAACTAAGGGTAAAAAAGCTACAATTCAATTTAACAGAATATTCAACAAATATAAAGATATGAATGTAACAACTTTCTTTAAAATTTTCGATACAAAAATCCAGCCTATTTTACTATACGCATCTGAAATTTGGGGGCTAAATAGGTTAGAACATATAGAAAAAGTACACATGCTAGCTTGTAAATGGTTTCTCGTTGTTCCAAGCAAAACTCCTAACAAAATGGTTTATGGGGATTTAGGCAGGTATCCACTTTACGTTAATTCTAGTGTTGCTTCTTTACGATTCTGGTTTAGATTATTTCAAATGGATCTTGGTAGATTGCCATACAAAGCGTATTTGATGTTGTTAGAATTAGATAGATCTGGTAAGCAATGTTGGGTTTCTAAGATTAGAGAGATTCTGTGTATGACAGGCTTTAACTTTGTTTGGTTACAGCAAGGGGTAGGTGATGTAAAGACTTTTCTAAATATATTTAAACAGCGACTTATTGACATGTTTATCCAGGAATGGTCTGGCACCATTAGAGACCGACAAAGATATGAAAATTATAGAGATTTCAAGATTATTTTTGAAAAAGATAGATATATCTCCAATATAAGCTCATATTGTTTCCGTGTTGCTATAACTCAATTACGATTCAATGTTCTGCCTCTAAACAACAATGTCCATCGTTATAGTACAGTCGATAAAGAAAAGACGTGTCCATCTTGTAGTAATCAAATTGAAAATGAACTACATTTTCTATTGAAATGTCCTCAGTTTCAAGATCTCAGAAACAAGTTTCTTAAAGATATTAACCAGTTGCCTATTCAAGTCCTTTTGAAAGCAGATAATGATCATCACATATATAAAGTCTCCAGATATGTGTTTCATGCTATGAATAGAAGGCAAAGAGGAATATTATAAATACATGGACTGTATTTTGTTCTTTATCACTGCATATAGTAAATCGAAACTTGCCTTTTTAGGTATATTCTGCGTAAAGTTAGTATTGTCGTTCTTGTTGTAATGTAAACGCATTGATTACTTTAATATTTGATAATTCATTCATCACTTATGTTTGATGGTCATATGGTTTGTTTATTATCTTTTTGTTGCAAGTTTTATGCCTTGGATTATGTTTCACCTCCCCCACCCAGTCCATTTCATTATATTGTGGTCAATGGCCGATGTACAATTAAAATCTTTCAGTGTTCAGTGTTCTGTTCTCCCTCTCTGTCTGTCTCTCTCTCTCTCACTCTCTTTGTCTCTCTCTCTCTTCTTCCCTCTCTCTCTCTCCCTTTCTCCCCCCTCTCACTCCCTCGCTCTCTCTCCCTCCCTTCCTCCTTCTCTCTCTCTCTCTCTCAACCCCTCCCCCTTTCTTTCACTCTCTCTCTATCACAATACCAAATAATATTTGAGCAAAGAAACCACAAACACCACTAACTGTGTAAAATAAAAGTAAAAGATTGTGCTGGTTTACTTTTTGTCCCAATGGGGGACAGACAGTGTATGAGCATGGTACATAGAGAGATCTCTTTCGAATTTATGGAATTCTCGTCAGTATGTATATCTGCTAACAAACATTATTTTGTGGATCAACCCCAACAGGAAGACATTTCTGATAAAAGAATGGTGTCTTCTCTGTACTAGGCCGAAAAGTCCGCAATTTAAGTAAACCAGCACACGGTGAAAAGAAAAATGAAGAACATTTTGGGTAAAATAGATAAGTTATTAAAATGCGGAAATAGCGATTTGAAAAATGTAATACATGTGGGTAGAAAGAGCCAACCACTGAGGTGATCCTCTAATTAAAGGGATGCAAGTAAACCTTGTAGTGTAGCTACTCCTGAACCCAACATGTAAAGAACTGGAAAGTCAGTGCATAAAGAGTTGGCAGTGGATCCAATATTGGATGCCTGTGGCACACACCGAAGTGGAATATAATTATGAACAAACTATACCACAAAACACTACCAATCCTCCATGCACTGTACAAATGTGGCTTGAAAAGGCTTTATAGCTTAAAATGCCACTGTTAATAGTGGTGGATCCATAAAGGATGCCAGTGGTTCTCACCATAATGGTGGGAGATAATATTTGATCAAAGAAACCACAAACACCACTAACTGTGTAAAATAAAAGTAAAAGATTGTGCTGGTTTACGTTTTGTCTGTCCCCCATTGGGACAAAAAGTAAACCAGCAGTCTGTCCCCCATTGGGACAAAACGTAAACCAGCAGTCTGTCCCCCATTGGGACAAAAAGTAAACCAGCAGTCTGTCCCCCATTGGGACAAAAAGTAAACCAGCAGTCTGTCCCCCATTGGGACAAAACGTAAACCAGCAGTCTGTCCCCCATTGGGACAAAAAGTAAACCAGCACAATCTTTTACTTTTATTTTACACTGGCATCCTTATTATTTATTATTTTAAGATAGTGTTCAGCTTGAAAAAAGATCTTTCAAAGAATGGTAGAACTCATATTTATCACTCTCTTCCAGATTACTGTGCCAATTTTGCACGTGGGATGCAATCAGTCTATCTTTAAATTCTGCTAGAAAAGAAGACTCAACCCCAACATTTTGTGTCATCCACACCAAGTTCTAACTGATTTAGTACCATACAATATGCCTGTTTATTCACTCTTGACATTGGCAATCGTAACAGCCTGAGCCAGTACTTCACACATTTAGCTACAGTTATGATATGTAATGGAAAGCGACAGGTGTCACCCTGACACATTTTATTAGATGCATGTAGAGGCACATTAAGAAAACGCTTTATGGCTCTCAGAGAGAGAGAGAGAGAGAGAGAGAGAGAGAGTAACACACATACTAACGCGCACGCGCGCACGCGCGCACGCACACGCACACACACACACACACACACACACACACACACACACACACACACACACACACACACACACACACACACGCATACAGGCACACACATCTAACACACGCACCAATATACACACTCTCAAATGTATGTACAAACACACAAAACACACATGCACGGGGGGGTGTTTGTGTCATTGATAATACATGACTGTACACTATTATTCATTCACACTCACCACCCCCGACACACACACTCGCACACTATAATCACCTCGTTATATATTACTCTCTCATTCTCTGTACGCACGCATGCGTTTTTGTGTATGTGTGTGTGTGCTCATATTTCTCTCTGCCTCTGTCTGTCTGATTGCCAGCATGGTTGCCTGCCTGCCTGCATGCCTGTCTGTCTGTCTGTGTGTCTGTCTGTCTCTCTCTCTCTGTCTCTCTCTCTATAAATAAAAGTCAATCAATCAATCAATCAATCAATCTCTCTCTCTCTCTCTCTCTCTCTCTCTCTCTCTCTCTCTCTCTCTCTCTCTCTCTCTCTCTCTCTCTCTCTCTCTCTCTCTCTCTCTCTCTCTCTCTCTTCGACGAAATAAGGCTTTACGCCCTCTTCGGCCTTTCGGCCATATTGTTGTGCCCTCCTCCCCTCCAGTACACGACAGAGTGGAGGCAGGGGATCTGATGCTGAGCCAGGAGAACGATGCCTTTGCTGTGTACCAATCTTCTGACCTACATTCCCCTTCCACTCCAACAAGAAAAGCATTGAGGAGCCGACCATCCTCCCCCTCCACCCCACACACACACACCCGCCCTCTACGTGTGGTAAAGTCATTGTCTACACCCCCCACCCCCTCTCCCCCCTCGACGTCTGCTGTGCAGGAAGTCAACGCCCCTCCAGTCTCTGCCTCTGACCATCTGGCAGAGCTTAGTGACGCCACCATCTCTCCTGCCCCCACTGTTCCTCCTCCCCCCTTCAGCTACCACCTCCCCTTCCCCCAAAGTTTCCTCCCCCCTCTTCTCCTACCACCACGCCCGCTATCCCTGTGGAACCTACCTTCCACACTTCACTTGACACGGACAAGGGCACATCTGAACATACCCCCACCCACCACCACCACCCGCGCCCCCACTCCCCACCACCACCCCTGTCGATTCTACATTATCTGCTTCACAGGACGCTAACAAGGGCACAACTGATCGTACCCCAAACACCCCCACCTCCCCTGCAGAGTCTATCGACGTACCTTCACCTGACACTTATGACAAATACGTTGACGCTACTGTCGATGACTGCCACTGCCTACACAGCTGTGTACCCGTGGAGAAATTTGAATCAGTGACAGAAGACCTAAAGGCTGAGATCTCAGCCCTTCGCTCTGCACTGCACGAAGCCAGACAGTCCTTCAAGATTGAGATAGACTCACTCACCACACAACTATATCATCTGGTTCCTAAATCAACAACAAAAAGCGCAGGGAAATCAGCTAATAAGTCCACACCAAAAGAGATAGACTCACTCACCACACAACTATATCGTGACATATAGGTGACATATAGGTGACATTTGGCGGTAGAATCCCAAACTACAGATGCTTAGTTGACGTGAGAGAGACAGTGGGCATGAAATAATATTTTGCGTTCCTCTGTATCTATGAAAGGTTTAAGGGTGTGTTTTTTTAGTAGGAATAGGCTACGCGCAAGTTTGTGTGCTACCTTCTCAGTATGGGTCTGCCACTTCAGTTCTTCATCTATGATCACACCCAGGACGCGGTGCTCTTTTACTTGGTCAATGACGTTATCCTTTAAATAAACTTTGAAATTTAGAGGTTCGTTCTGATGTTTTTGTCTTGAAGTAATTACCATGCTTTTGGTTTTTGTAGGGTGGATGACCATCAGGTTTTGGTCACACCAGGCAGAAACATCATTTAAAGCTGTTTGTAATGAGGTTTGAATGGAGGATAAACGAGCTGCACTAGAGTGGAGGGAGAGTCGTCAGCAAACAGATCGCATGAGACACTTTCATCTGATATTGCAAGTGGTAGGTCATTAATAAATAAGCAGAACAGGAGGGGTCCTAAAACAGATCCTTGCGGTACACCAGTTTTAATTATCTTATTATCTGAAACTGCACCATTACTTAAGACAAACTGTGTTCTGTTAGTAAGATAGGATGTAAAAAAAGAAACTGTATTTTCGTCCTGCAGGTATAGTGCTAGCTTTTGTAATAATATTTTATGATTCACAAGATCAAATGCCTTCTTAAAGTCAAGAAATACAGCACCTGTCATTTTGTTTCGGTTAATTGCTGAAAGCCATGTATTACAGAGACTAACTAGGGCAGTTTGGCAAGAATGGTGATGCCGAAAGCCAGATTGTAAGGGATGGACAAGATTGTTGTCCTCAAGATACTGCATTAGATGTTTATGAACATGTTTTTCAAGAGGTTTAGATAGAACTGTAAGAATAGAAATGGGTCTAAAGTTGTTTAGGTCAGAAATATCTTTAGATTTAGGCAATTGTATAACTTTTGTTGATTTTAGACCAGGTGGTACTATGTTTTGTTCCAGGCATGTGTTATATATGAAGGTAAGAGGTTCTACTACGTAGGGAAGTGCAAGTTTTAAGAGAGAGCTACTGATTTTGTCTGGTCCCATAGATGTTTTATTTTTCAATTTTGCGATAAGGGAACCAACTTCGTGAACAGCAAGTGAAGGTATTTTAAATGCATTTCCAGGTTTTATGTTACTGTTACAAAAGGTTTGAAGAGAGGACGAAGGACAGTATTCTTTTTGGGGCTGTGTTGGGTCAGGTACCCCTATAGAATCTGCTATGTGTATAAAGTGATTATTGAATGAGTCTGGCGACCAATTGAAGCTGTTTAGTGAATTGTGCTTGGACTTATTTGTGATGTTGTTGATGGCTCGCCATAATGTAGATGTGTCACGATTTGTTGATATCATTTTATTGAAGTGCTGTTTTCTAGAGTCCCGAATGAGATCATTGACTTTATTTCTTAGCTTTTTATATTCTAATTCTAATTCTTTGTTTTCAAGTTCCAGTTGCTTTTGTGCTTTAATGTCAGTTGGTAGCGAATCAGTCTTTTCTTTCTTCAGTAATATATATTCATGTTTAGAACGCCCCCGTTGTTTCATAGTTTCATCTCCCTAACCCGAGAGAGAGAGAGAGAGAGAGAGAGAGAGAGAGAGAGAGAGAGAGAGAGAGAGAGAGAGAGAGAGAGAGAGAGAGAGAGAGAGAGAGAGAGAGAGAGAGAGAGAGCTATGAATACGGACATTTCAATCAAAAGGCCAAGGCCCCATATGATGGAATTACAGTGAACAAACATTATAGGAAATAACAAATATCAAAATTGAGAACATGACATCAATATAATAATCAGGGCAGACAGAGTTCAGCGTTGCCACTGAAATCCGCGTTGACATTTTCCACAGAAGCGCATTTCCGCGGCACGAAAAAATCGCGTTGAAAATTTCCGCGCTAGAAAAAACAAATCGCGAGACAAAATTTCCGATCTGAAAACAAAATATATAAGAGTTACGAGTTGCTCCAATTTGACTGTCATGCAACAACGTCTATCACAGAACAGAGAGACTTAGTAGACGTTGTGTAATATCTGTAGAAGAAACGATAAAGAATCCAAACCAAATGGAGAGAATGAAATAGTAAGGCCAAGAGAGGAGATGACGAAATTGAACAACGGGTAATTACTCTCTTTTTCTAATTAACCCTTTCACCGCCAAAGTCGCATTTGAGCACCACAGTGATTTAACGCCTATCACTAAAAGGAATCAAATTGGGGTCTATTATCTACTTGGTGTGTGCATGTCTTAGTTTTGAGAAGTAAGGATATACCTTATTTTATATATGTCACAGAAGAATCCACAATACTGCAGATGGATTTTGTTCTCTACCCAGGTAATTTTGATGGATAATTTTGGCTGAAATATGGCTGGCGGTGAAAGGGTTAACTCCCCTCCACCAAACATGTGTTGATTTGTTTGTATGTTGTCCTCTCCACCATTGTTGATGTGTACTGTGTGGGTGAGGGTCATAAAGGCGAGCTTGGCACATTCTTTTTTAAGAATGATGCTTTGCTTGTCTCACTTTGGTTCTGACCCACGCACTGCTAGGTGAATGGTATCGTAATCAACTTTGGTGGAGGGGAGTTAATTAGAAAAAGAGAGTAATTACCCTTTGTTCAATTTCGT
>CM065712.1:32584125-32589125 GCA_017654935.2 Phymorhynchus buccinoides
TGAGAGAGAAAGAGAGAGTGAGAGAGAGAGAGACAGACAGACAGACAGACAGACAGAGAAGGATATATATAAATATATATATATATATGTCCTTACAAATTGCTGTCACAAATGGCAAGATCTATTCCTTCTGTTGCTAATAGCTCAAACACACAACAGAAGGCAACCAAGAGTCTGGAACTACTCTTCCGTAGGACGTCATGTAGGGTACCTCTTCAATTTCTTTGCCTGCAGCTTTCTGAATTACGTCATATACCGATCTCCAAACATGAGAAAGAAGGCCCAGCCGAGTGCCACCAAAACACTTATTGCAATATCTAATTATCGCATTAACTCCTTGTTTTTAGATCTCATTATCATCATTTACATTTCATTAATGCGTTTAGCTCAGTGTAAAATGCGCGTGAGTTTTTGTGCAAGAATACATAATGAATTTCGTTAGGTCCGTGCATTTAAACATAATTAATATCATTGCTATGATTCAGATCTACATGCAGGCGCATCTCGCCTCTTCAATGCATTGTGATTTTCTGCTGTTTTTATATAAATGGTAAGATCGGTATATATACGTTATTTGGATTTGGGCATGGTACATGACTTTTGTGATGTATCGACACCGTGTTCTTTAGCATACTCGAGCTGAAGCTCTCGTATGCTAAAGGACAAGGTCTCGACATCACAAAAGTCATGTACCATGCCCAAATCCAAATAACTTATAATGTTGTAAAATACGTCATGAACGGGTTCTGATTGACCCATACAAACACTTCAGAGCATCATTGATTTACAATTTGTGATAGTTTTTTCATTAAAAATAATAAAACAGAAAACCCCGTCACTCACGTCACAGCGTTACACTGTGAACAGAATTGACCTGTGCTGGGAATACAATAATCAAAAATGTTTCCTATCTGTCCAAAACAGAAGTATTTCACTTGGAGTATTTCTCTGTGTTTGAATTTTTGAAAAGTGTTTTCTTTCAAAGCCTGGGATTTGCTTTGGAAACCGTCATCATAGCGTGACATGGCGTACAAGGCAGATGAGGCATTTTGTGACAGTTGATAGCACGAAGCTTTGATAACTGAGACTTATTTTCTTTATTGAATCTATTTTTTTAAAGTATTAATGTTCTCAATTAGAAGTAACAGACCAAAGATGTTTTCAAATTTAGAAGTGCCAAGTCCTTTTTTGTAAGTGCCAAAGCCAGTCCCGCGTATTGACGCCATTTTATGGCTAGTTTTGCCCGTTTTCCGGCTTTTATGACATGTTCATCCATTGCGATCGCATTAACCTTGTTTGTCAAGCTTCCTTGGCCATTTATCTGTCATTTTCACAAAATTACAGTTTATCTTTGCAATCGGGACATTAATTATTGGTCTTGAAAGAGGATAACCCTCCGTTGTCATCAATACTAAAAGACGCGCTCATAATTATAAAGAACACATGCAACATATTATTCATTGTATTTACAATCCACATACAAAGGCTTGTCCTTTACCTACTATCTAGTATTAATCACCAAATTCCATCTTTGACAAGAAATAGTAAGCATTGAACAATAATCTTCACCATCCCATATTTCTTTTACATTGCAAATTACAATAAAATCAGTCGGTTCGAAATCATAAACCAATCCACTCACCTCTTAAGAGAACAATACAAGCCTAAGTACTATCAGACTTTTGTCTGTTGCACAATCATTACTTTCCTTTCCAAATTAACCCCCAAAGGTTAGCATTCGGGTTTGTTTGTGCATTCATAACGTTATTCTAACATTGACAACGCCCTTTTTGTAAAGATGAGCAAGATAATGAGTTGCATTTTGCATTTACATGTCCATTTTTTAACGACCTTAGAAACTAATTAATTTCACCCAACTTTTATCGAATCCTAGTTGGGTAAAGGTAAAGATGTGCCACCCCCCATGCATTTCTCGGTTAATTGTATTTTTCCGTATTTGCCTTTCTTACCATACATAAAGCTGTATTTTAGGAACATTTTTAGCTAATTACCTTTTTGGAATACTAACCCTAACCCTACCCCTACCCCTAAACCTACCCCTACCCCCCACTATGTACTGCAGTACACCGCGATTTGTCACAGTTGTGGTTCGTTGCGTTTTTCCGTCTTATACGGTGGGGGGTAGGGTTAGGGTTAGGGCTAGGGTTAGGGTTAGGGTTAGGGTTAGTATTTCCAAAAAGGTTATTAGCTAAAAATGTTCCTAAAATACAGCTTTATGTATGGTAAGAAAGGCAAATAACGGAAAAATACAATTAACCGAGATAGGTAGGGGGGGTGGCACATCTTGACCTTTACCCCTAGTTCATTTATACTTAGTCTCCTGCATATGTCCAGCAGAAATTAACACAATTCGAAAGTTGTTCATACTTTTGTGCAAGGCTGAGATATTGCACTGTCGCGAGCATTGTTCTGTTACTTTATAACTGAATGATTGATTTTGTGTATCGCAAATGTTGTCAAACACCCTTCCAAATAAGGTGATTCCTTTTCTGGGAATAAAACATTGTCATTGTCTGTCAGACTGTCTGTTTCTCTCTCTCTCTCTCTCTCTCTCTCTCTCTCTCTCTCTCTCTCTCTCTCTCTCTCTCTCTCTCTCTCTCTCTCTCTCTATGTTTGACTTATTATGCATGGGTTTCTTCAAATAAGTACATTTTAATGATGAAGTATGATTGAGGTATTTTTATGTTTGTGCATTTCTCTATTTTGAATGTTTAAAGATGAGTGTGAAAAGTAGGATTGGGTTTTATTTTCCCGTGTGTATGCGCTTACTTCACACATTTTGAATGTTAATAATTAGTATAGTTAATAATAATAGGTTTGATTTTGTTATTGATGTGTTACAATATAGGGATGGATTTTTTGCATGCTTTATATTACTTTGTATGTGTTTATTTTCGTTTTCCATTTTCTACTTTTATATATGTATTTTGTCCAGAGGGCTGGATGTAAAAAAGCATGTTATTGCTTACTCTATTACCCTCTATAAATAAAATTCAATCAATCAATCAATCAATCAATCTCTCTCTCTCTCTCTCTCTCTCTCTCTCTCTCTCTCTCTCTCTCTCTCTCTCTCTCTCTCTCTCTCTCTCTCTCTCTCTCTCTCTCTCTCTCTCTCTCTCTCTCTCTCTCTCTCTCTCTCCTCTCTCTCTCTCTCTCTCTCTCTCTCTCTCTCTCTCTCTCTCTCTCGCATTGTCAAAATAGGCTTGGCCTAAAACCTCAATCCTTGCGTAATAAAGCTGTTCAAGTTTCAAGTTTCTCTTTATCCATCAAACACTCTCACACACACACACACACACACACACACACACACACACACACACACACACACACACACACACACACGCACACACACACACACGCACACGCACGCACGCGCACGCACGCACACACACACACACACACACACACACACACACACACACACACACACACACACACACACACACACACACACACACACACACACACACACACACATTATACATAACACAAAGAGAGTGAGAAACAGATTCAAAGAAAGATCATTTTCTTCCATGTTCCCTGTATCTACGTTCCGTACTGTACTTGATTCGAATGCAGTGTGTCTACGTTCCGTACTGTACTTGATTCGAACGCAGTGTGTCTACGTTCCGTACTGTACTTGATTCGAACGCAGTGTGTCTACGGTTCGTACTGTACTTGATTCGAATGCAGTGTGTCTACGTTCCGTACTGTACTTGGTTCGAATGCAGTGTGTCTACGTTTCGTATTGTACTTGATTCGAATGCAGTGTGTCTACGTTCCGTACTGTACTTGATTCGAACGCAGTGTGTCTACGGTTCGTACTGTACTTGATTCGAATGCAGTGTGTCTACGTTTCGTATTGTACTTGATTCGAACGCAGTGTGTCTACGTGTCGTACTGTACTTGGTTCGAATGCAGTGTGTCTACGTTCCGTACTGTACTTGGTTCGAATGCAGTGTGTCTACGTTTCGTATTGTACTTGATTCGAACGCAGTGTGTCTACGTTCCGTACTGTACTTGATTCGAACGCAGTGTGTCTACGTTCCGTACTGTACTTGATTCGAACGCAGTGTGTCTACGGTTCGTACTGTACTTGATTCGAATGCAGTGTGTCTACGTTCCGTACTGTACTTGATTCGAACGCAGTGTGTCTACGTTCCGTACTGTACTTGATTCGAACGCAGTGTGTCTACGTGTCGTACTGTACTTGGTTCGAATGCAGTGTGTCTACGTTCCGTACTGTACTTGGTTCGAATGCAGTGTGTCTACGTTTCGTACTGTACTTGATTCGAATGCAGTGTGTCTACGTTTCGTACTGTACTTGGTTCGAATGCAGTGTGTCTACGTTCCGTACTGTACTTGGTTCGAATGCAGTGTGTCTACGGTTCGTACTGTACTTGATTCGAATGCAGTGTGTCTACGGTTCGTACTGTACTTGGTTCGAATGCAGTGTGTCTACGTTTCGTACTGTACTTGGTTCGAATGCAGTGTGTCTACGTTCCGTACTGTACTTGATTGGAATTAGTGCTTTTGTAGGTCACAGTGTACTCTCATTAGGCTTAATTAACGCTATATTAATCAATTATTTGCATATGAACCTTCTGCGGCCTAAACGAGCAGATGCAATATCTGTGCACCAACAATGTGGCGTGAATCAATTAATCGATGCATCAGTGTATGCATGCACACTGAGCTAATATAACGCTAGTTTGAGTCTGCATTCATAACGCTTGTTATCATAAAGCCTCGTACACAGTTCATGCGGAAACTCCACGCCCCAATCCGTAAATAAGTAAAAGAAAGAAGGGTCAAAATGTACGGATTAGGGGGAATACGGACACGTGCGCAAATGTTTTCCCTTCTTTGGTTTACTTATTTACGGATTGCGCATGGGTTTCCGCACGGAATCTCCGCTTATGTGAGTACACGGCCTTAGGGTTAGGAATAGGGTTTGGGATAGGGTTAGGGATAGGTTT
>CM065712.1:32604125-32607916 GCA_017654935.2 Phymorhynchus buccinoides
CCTTGGCCATTTATCTTTCATGTTCATAAAATTACAGTCGATTTTTGCAATCGGGATATTGATTATTGGTCCTGAAAATGGATAATCCTCCACTGTCGTCAATACCGTAGACGCATGCATAAACAAACGAAAAAAGCTCCCCAATTCCAAAAGGCACACAGCTACTGTCAAGACAACTATGGAATTGTATTATCGTCTCCGTGTCTCATTGTATGTGTCTTGCCGTTACATTCCGCGAGCCCATAACACTGAAATCATTTGTTAATACTTCAGATGAAAGTAGCGATATTGCCCCCCCCACCCCCCCCCCCAAACCCCAGCCGTGGTTACCTTTCACTACTAATGACCGACTGGTGTGGTACTCTCTCCATTTTGACGAAATTGAACAAAGGGTAATTACTCTCTTTTTCTAATTAACTCCCCTCCACCAAAGTTGATTACGATACCAATCACCTAGCAATGCGTGGGTCAGAACCAAAGTGAGACAAGCAAAGCATCATTCTCAAAAAAAAGAATGTGCCAAGCTCGCCTTTATGACCCTCACCCACACAGTACACATCAACAATGGTGGAGAGGACAACATACAAACACAAATCAACACATGTTTGGTGGAGGGGAAGTTAACCCTTTCACCGCCAGCCATATTTCAGCCAAAATTATCCATCAAAATTACCTGGGTAGAGAACAAAATCCATCTGCAGTATTGTGGATTCTTCTGTGACATATATAAAATAAGGTATATCCTTACTTCTCAAAACTAAGACATGCACACACCAAGTGGATAATAGACCCCAATTTGATTCCTTTTAGTGATAGGCGTTAAATCACTGTGGTGCTCAAATGCGACTTTGGCGGTGAAAGGGTTAATTAGAAAAAGAGAGTAATTACCCTTTGTTCAATTTCGTCATCTCCTCTCTTGGCCTCACTATTTCATTTCTCTCCATTTGTGTTTGGATTCTTTATCGTTTCTTCTACAGATATTACACAACGTCTACTAAGTCTCTCTGTTCTGTGATAGACGTTGTTGCATGACAGTCAAATTGGAGCAACTCGTAACTCTTATATATTTTGTTTTCAGATCGGAAATTTTGTCTCGCGATTTGTTTTTTCTAGCGCGGAAATTTTCAACGCGATTTTTTCGTGCCGCGGAAATGCGCTTCTGTGGAAAATGTCAACGCGGATTTCAGTGGCAACGCTGAACTCTGTCTGCCCTGATTATTATATTGATGTCATGTTCTCAATTTTGATATTTGTTATTTCCTATAATGTTTGTTCACTGTAATTCCATCATATGGGGCCTTGGCCTTTTGATTGAAATGTCCGTATTCTAGCTCTCTCTCTCTCTCTCTCTCTCTCTCCGTCTCTCTCTCTCTCTCTCTCTCTCTAGATCTCTCTCTCTCTCTCTCTCCTCTCACCTCTCTCTCTCTCTCTCTCTCTCTCTTTCGGGCTTAGGGAGATGAAACTATGAAACAACGGGGGCGTTCTAAACATGAATATATATTACTGAAGAAAGACAAGACTGATTCGCTACCAACTGACATTAAAGCACAAAAGCAACTGGAACTTGAAAACAAAGAATTAGAATTAGAATATAAAAAGCTAAGAAATAAAGTCAATGATCTCATTCGGGACTCTAGAAAACAGCACTTCAATAAAAATGATATCAACAAATCGTGACACATCTACATTATGGCGAGCCATCAACAACATCAACAAATAAGTCCAAGCACAATTCACTAAACAGCTTCAATTGGTCGCCAGACTCATTCAATAATCACTTTATACACATAGCAGATTCTATAGGGGTAACTGACCCAACACACCCCGAAAACGAATACTGTCCTTAGTCCTCTCTTCAAACCTTTTGTAATAGTAACATAAAACCTGGTAATGCATTTAAAATACCTTCACTTGCTGTTCACGAAGTTGGTTCCCTTATCGCAGAAATTGAAAAAATAAAAATCTATGGGACCAGACAAAATTAGTAGCTCTCTCTTAAAACTTGCACTTCCTACGTAGTAGAACCTCTTACCTTCATATATAACACATGCCTGGAACAAAACATAGTACCACCTGGTCTAAAATCAGCAAAAGTTATACCACTGCTTAAATCCAAAGATATTTCTGACCTAAACTACTTTAGACCCATTTCTATTCTTACATTTCTATCTAAACCTCTTGAAAAACATGTTCATAAACATCTAATGCAGTATCTTGAGGACAACAATCTTGTCCATCCCTTACAATCTGGCTTTCGGCATCACCATTCTTGTCAAACTGCCGTAGTTAGTCTCTGTGATACATGGCTTTCAGCAATAAACCGAAACAAAATGACAGGTGCTGTATTTCTTGACTTTAAGAAGGCATTTGATCTTGTGAATCATAAAAATATTATTACAAAAGCTAGCAATATACCTGCAGGACGAAATACAGTTCTTTTTTACATCCCTATCTTACTAACAAAGAAAACACAGTTTGTCTTAAGTAATGGTACAGTTTCAGATAATAAAGATAATTAAACTGGTGTACGCAAGGATCTGTTTAGAACCCCATGTATGGCTTATTTATTAATGACCTACCACTTGCAATATCAGATGAAGTGTCTCATGCGATCTGTTGCTGACGACTCTCCCTCCACTCTAGTGGCAGCTCGTTACCTCCATTCAAACCTCATTACAAACACTTAAATGATGTTTCTGCTGGGTGACCAAAACCTGATGGTAAATCCACCCTACAAAAAACCAAAAGCATGGTAATTACTTTCAAGACAAAAAACATAGAACGAACTCTAAATGTCAAAGTTTATTTAAAGGATAAACGTCATTGCCAAGTAAAAGAGCACCGCGTCCTGGGTGTGATCATAGATGAAGAAAATGGAAGTGGCAGACCAATTCTGAGAAGGTAGCACACAAATTGCGCGTAGCCTATTCCTACTAAAAAAACAACACCCTTAAACCTTTCATAGATAACAGAGGAAAACGCCAAAAATATTATTAATGGCCACTGGTCTCTCTCACGTCAACGAAGATCTGTAGTTGGGATTTCTACCGCCAATGTCACCATAGTCACCTATATGTCACGATATAGTTGTGTGGGAGTGAGTCTATCTCTGTTGGTGTGGAATTATAGCTGACTTTCCTGCGCTTTTTGTTGTTGATTAGGAACCAGATGATATAGTGTGTGGTGAGGAGTCTATCCAATCTTGAAGGACTGTCGGCTTCGTGCAGCAGAGCGAAGGGTGAGATCTCAGCTTTAGGTCTTCTTTCACTGATTCAAAATTTCTCAACGGTACACAGCTGTGTAGCAGTGGCAGTCATCGACAGTAGCGTTCAACGTATTGTCACGTGGTCAGGTGAAGGACGTCGATAGACTCTGCAGGGGAGGTGGGGGTGTTGGGGCGTACGATCAGTTGTGCCCTTGTTAGGTCCTTGTGAAGCAGATAATGTAGAATCGGACAGGGGGGTGGTGGAGTGGGGCGCGGGTGTGGTGGTGGTGGGGGTAGTCAGATGTGCCCTTGTCCGTGTCAAGTGAAGTGTGGAAGGTAGGTTCCACAGGGATAGCGGGCGTGGTGGTAGGAGAAGAGGGGGGGAGGAACTTGGGGGAAGGGGAGGTGGTAGCTGGAAGGGGCGGAGGAACAGTGGGGGAGGGAGAGATGTGGAGTCACTAAGCTCTGCCAGATGGTAAGAGGCAGAGATGGGGGTGTTGACTTCCTGCACAGCGACGTCGGGGGAGAGGGGGTGGGGATCGGCGGTGTAGACAATCGACTTTACACACGTAGAGAGCGGGTGTGT
>CM065712.1:32608416-32635023 GCA_017654935.2 Phymorhynchus buccinoides
GGGGACTTAAGGCTGGCTAAGCTAGACTATCGGGCACGCACGCCTCTGCGTCAAAGTTTTCGCAATCAGCGAAGCAGCGCCTTATTTTTTGTGTTCCAAGAAACGTGCGGCTAGATGGCAGCAGTGCACGTGCAGGTAGCATGGGTGGCGAAACACAAAAAGGGAAATTACTCTGGTGGTCATGATAGTTTGTGTAGACTGCTTCAAGCATGGTATAGTAGTGAAAAATATAGGACCAATAATTTTGTTGCTTCGACATTCTGGCGCGGCGACACGTTTGAGGAAAGCAATACAGCTGAGAGAGAAACCGTTATACATGTCACAATGACGTTATTGGACTGGAAAAATGTCAGGCGTCAAACTCTGAAACTTTGTACGTAATTATGTAGAGATCTGCAATCAGAACACTGAAGATGTCATGTAATAGTTTCTAGGGAGTAACAGAAATATTAAATATGATGTGGTTAAAGCCTCTTGATTGCAGAAATATTTTTTTATGCTGATGGCATCATGATCTCTTTTCTGTTGAAATTATATGGAGTGCAGGTTTACTTAATACACTTTGACAAACATTATTTCACTCTTAAAACTGATTAGGTTAAAGCTACTTAACAATAAACATTGCGTGGGGTGTCCTGTGTGTTGCAGGTGATGTAATACTGTGAATTTATGCTTTTAAGACAGTTCAAAGGATTGCCTGTTTGATTAGGTCTAAAGATGTAAGGGCATACCTGTTGATTAGAAAGATAGTTATGAAGCCATGTTGAAACATCGGTGGCAAGTACAGCTGTTTGTTTGCAAATTAATTATGAACCATTCTGGGGCAGCGTAATACATCTAGGTCACAATCAGTTTGGTAGGATGTTTGAGTGAACTGGAAAACATATAAAGTGCTCCACAATGTGGCTTTTATCATTTCATCCATGGCACAGGTTTGATTAATTTCCATTATTCTAATTTTCTTATAGTTGTAGATGAACACAAAAGGAAAAAAGTGGAACCTCCCTATAAGACTTCAAAAAACCTCCAATAATGAGGTCTTACAAAGGGAGGGGTTCATAATGATTGGAGATAATGCTATACTGACAAAGCAGTGCTATACTCGGAGAAGGTGGCGGTCTTATTATCGGAGAGAGTTCTTACACAATGGGAGGTCTTATAAGGGAAAGGTTTTTTGTCCGCGGTATTACTTGATGTGAAAATCAGTTTCACGTATGTGTGTTACAGGGGGAAGTAGTCCCATCAGAATCAGACTACACACCACCATAGAGAGTTCTTCACAAAGAGGGAATAATGTGTACTCATGTCACAAAATCACTTTACTGTGTGTTACAGGGGAGGATAGATCCAGCAGATCAGGCTACACACACAATAGAGGAGTTCTTCACCAAAGAGGAATACATGAGTAATTCTGTCAAAATCACTGTACTGTGTGTTACAGGGGAGGATAGATCCCAGCAGAATCAGGCTACACCCACCACTAGAGGAGTTCTTCACCAAAGAGGAATAAATGTGGATCATGTCAAAATCACGTTACTGTGTGTTCTGACAGGGGAAGTAGGACCCACAGAATCAGGCTACACACCACCATAGAGGAGTTCTTCAACCAAAGGAACGGAATACATGGTACTTCATGTCAACATCACTGATTTACTGTGTGTTACAGGGGAAGATAGACCCATTCGAATCAGGGTACACACCACATAGAGGAGTCTTCACCAAGAGGAATACATAGTGTACTTCATGTCAAAATCACTGTTACTGTGTGTACGGGGAAGATAGAACCCATCAGAAATCAGCTACACTACCCCACCATAGGGAGTTCTCACCAAAGAGGGAATACATGTGTACTCATGTCAAAAATCACTGTACGGTGTGTTACAGGGAAGATAGACCCCATCAGGAATCAGGTACACACCCCCATAGAGGAGGTTTCTTCACAAGAGGAATACAGGTGTCTTCATGTCAAAAATCACTGTTACTGTGTGTTACAGGGGAAGATAGACCCCATCAGAATCAGGCTAACAAACACCATAGAGGAGTTCTCACCAAAGAGGAATAATGTGTACTTATGTCAAAATCACTTTTACTGTGTATTACAGGGGAGATAGATCTCCAGCAGAATCAACTGGACACTACCATAGAGGAGTTCCCTTCAAAAGAGAATTCAAATAATCTGTTGAATGGAAGCAGAGACTGAGGAACATCCGGCCTCAATTATGAAGGGGCCTATGTTGACATCGGTAAGTACAGCTGTTTGTTTGCAAAATTAATTCGAACTTCATTCTGGTCATAGTCATACATCGGGCACAATCAGTTTGGAGAGGTTCTGAGTGGAACGAAACATAAGTAATATGTTATGTTGTTGCCATAATAAATACAGTGTAGCTTTATATAAAACTTTAACATGTATTTTTAAGTAACGTTCAGTAAGTCTGATGGGTGAAAGAACTAAGAACCTGTTATGAACAAAGAACCGGTTATATTTAGGCTTCATGATGAGAACAGAGGAGACGTTTAAAAAATATTGTTTTTTGGCTTGTATTGGCTTTTGAAATCACATGTTGCAAAACACTTGTGTTAAGGAAACAGAAAAAAGACATGGTCGGAGCAAACGGAGAAATAATTGGGAAAAAAACCTTTTATGTTATGTTTAATTGCCGTGTGTTTGCGTCATTTATGTGCAGCTTACATTGCATGCTATCAGTTGATTTGGTCATCTACATTCAGGATTACATGTTATGGCTATCCCAGTTTGTTTTAATATATATTTCAGTTCTTCCCATAGCAATGCCTGATTTACAAGACCCAGAGATCTTTACAGACATATCAATGTTAACCCTCTTACCCCCAACCCGCCCGACGCTAACCTTACTATGAAATCCCATGTCAAGGGAAATAACTCGTGCAATTCACATCAGTAGGTAATTTTACAAAATAATTAAAGATATAATTTCAGTCTGAAAATGCATTGAATTATTTATATGTGACCCAACGTCACAAAATCAGTCTTAACTCGCTGCGGCAGAATGCCAGTACAGCGGAAAGAGAGCGCGGGGGTCAATCTGGGTGATTTTCAGATTTAATTGAAATCAGTTACTTTAATCCCTACTTTATCACATGTAAATACTAATTCTGCCTGAAAATCAATTATAAACGGCATAAAATAGCTTTAAACAACACTACCCTCGCGAAAAATGTGCTATCTTATCGAGATTTTCACAGAAATTCTGCGCTTTCAAAAACATAGTAACCCTTGCAGAACCCCATCATGCTTTATAGCGTTGGAAAGCTCTTTGTTCCAGCTTTCGCGCCGTTTCAAAATTGTCTATCAATGAATAACGTAGCGTTGCCAAATAAGGAACAATGACGTATCAACATTCTTCACATTTCGACCAATCAACTAACGTGAAAGCTGACTGCCTAGCAACCCCGAAGTCTCGCTTATTTCCATTGGCTGATTTTGCCCAAGGGCCTTTACTCTTCCCAGTTCCTGCAGAGAGCAGAAGCATGTTTTGCAGCCTTCGAAATGGAGCAGCGTCTCGCTTATCTGCTTAATTCTTGTGCTTCTGGAAATTTACCAGCGACTGAACAACATGAACTATCCAATGTCATCACCGAATACTTCGTGCATGATTCCAAATATCGAAATGATGATGAGAGTGAAGAAGAAAGCGACGATTGCGATCTGTCGGACGACGACAAAGATTGTGAGTTGGACAATGATTCTGACAGTGTCAGTGACACGCCGCTTGTGTGTGTGTGTGATTTCCTGCTGCTGTTGTGTTCTGTCCAGTGCTGACACTTGGTGAGTATAGTTTCAATGCATAATAATACCTGTTGCTATGGAAAATGTCATGTCAAAGTTAGAAAAAACTTCTAAGGCCATTTTTTCAAAATGGCCACCACTATGCCATGCGTCTTTAAACAGCCAGAACTTTCTTAGTTTTCAAGATATAGACATGGTTTTGGTGTCAAATTGATCAGAAAAAGATTTTCAGTATCCAAAAATGGTTAACAAACTCAAAACATGCAAAAAATACAGTTAAGGGGACTGATTTCGTGCTGTTGGGTCACATATGATGTTCTCCCTACTCGATCAATTTGTACAAGTTACCTCGCTAAAAAGCCGTCAAAATCACTGTAATCATTAATGATATCATTTAGCAGACGCCATAATTCTTCATCAAGCATCTAAACAAAATTATTGTTGAATTAAAAAAATCATAACTTTCTGAAAACTCAATCAATTTTGACACAGTAAACAGCAGCTTAGGAAATGAGTCGATTTAGAGGATATAATCGCGGGAGACTACGATGATGTGAGAACTTTGAACCTTTTCCGCGATAAATCGGTTTATCGAATGATCGCATTGATGCCGACTACGGACTAGAGTTTTGTGGGCTCCGACTTGATGTCGACTCCAAGTCATGGCGAGTATTCTACGTCCACGGATTGGACTGGAGTATTCTGATGCCTGATAAGATCATATTAGAGTTTAGACACCATGAAAAACGTAATGACATTGTGTATTTGTTTGATATTAATTCTGTTTTCAGGACTGCCAATTCAAATGCCCGAGTTCATGCGACCCAAGAAGAGATCAGCCAAACGCACAGAGCGGTACGTACGTTCTGAACAGGAGTCTGATGAAGAGTGGTGCCCCAGACCAAGACTAAAAACAAGGTAAATAATGCTATTGTATGGATGATGATGATGATATAAAATCCAAAAGGGACCTGTTAGACTCAATCTGAGAAAACTGCCTGGAGATATATCGTTCATGGCATCTAAACCAAAACCCAAAAACCATCATTCCAGGGCTATTGACATCAAAAGTTATGACACCACACATCTGGTAGTAGACAGGCCCAGGCAGAGAAGGGGTTAAGAAATGTAGAGTTCCTCTTTTTTTTAGCCAACTTTCTTCTGTCAATATCTGCTTTGTCTTTGTTTCTTTCTCTCTGTCAGCCCAGTCTCTGTTTTTGTTTTAGCTTAAAATAACAAAAAAACATAATTGTATATTTTTCTCACAAGTAAAAAGTAACCCCATTTATGTTGATTTATGACTTGTTTGTGAATGTGGTTGTTGACTTCACCAGGAGCACAGCGTACCTCTCTGCCCACCTCCTGCTGAATTATGCTAATTTATTCATGTTTTTCAGGAGCTAAGTCATGGCACCCTCCCTACCACCCTCCCTCTGTTACATTATGTTAATCTATGCTAATTCATGTTTTTCAGGAGCTAAATAATGGCGCCCTCTCTACCCACCTCCCTTTGCTTCATTATGTTAATTTATGCTAATTTAATCATGTTTTTCAGGAGCTACAGCATGGCGCCCTCCCTACCCACCTCCCTCTGCTACAGTCACCTCAGCTCAGGCCTCAAACCAAACCTCAAAGGTAATGTATGTGTTTGTGTGTGTGCAAACTGTGTTTTTGTATGGGGTACATGCATGTGTGTATGGTGTACATGATTGTGTGTGGGGTACATTATTGTGTGTGTGTGGTACATGCTTGTGTGTATGGGGTACATGATTGTGTGTATGGAGTACATGATTGTGTGTATGGGGTACGTCGGCCCCCAGACCCCACCCCTCTTTTTCATTTATAAAATGTGGCAGGTCTGTCACTCAGCAGTGACATACTGACGTTATGACGTCACGGTCACCCCAAGAGAGACTGGCCATGTATGCCTAAAGCGCCATGTACTGTACTCGTGACATCAGGAACAAAGGTTCACTTCACTCAGCAGTGACATACTGACGTTGTGACGTCATGGTCACCCCAACATAGACTGGCCATGTAGGCCTAAAGCTCAACATACTGTACTAGAATAAAATCAGGAACAAAGGCTCACTTCACTCAGCAGTGACATACTGACGTTGTGACGTCACGGTCACCCCAACAGAGACTTGCCATGTAGGCCTAAAGCTCAATATACTGTACTAGGAGTAGGATAAAATCAGGAACAAAGGCTCACTTCATTCAGCAGTGACATACTGACGTTGTGACGTCACGGTCACCCCAACAGAGACTGGCCATGTAGCTCACTTCACTCAGCAGTGACATACTGACGTTATGACGTCACGGTCACCCCAACATAGACTGGCCATGTAGCTCACTTCACTCGCAGTGACATACTGAACAGTTACACACTGACCAGCTAAAGGGATAGAAGGATGGTGGAGGTTCATAGTTAATGGTATGTCAGGGTTCAAGTATGGTTCTGGTGTTGGACATCTTCTAAATTATAATACACATGCCTACCCACATGCATGTAGCCCATTACACAAATGGGTAACTCCTCCTGGGAAAAAACTGGGTCATTGCGGACCTATCTATTTATTAAACAATTAAAAAAAAAAAAAAAAAAAAAAAAATTTTCCAAATCAAACAATGATGAATCAGTCATTTTTGTGTATTTAAGCTCTAAATAGTTGTAAGAATCATATAAAATGTTTCCTTTAGCTGTGCATGTACCAAAATGTGTTTAATAAAACAATTGTCTGTGGAAAAATGGGCATTCTTGGGTGCTTAGGTTTTGTGACATGCCCAACAGTCTAATAAAGTTTCTATTTTTCAGACACCACAAATATTCGCACACAATGCTGCACACTCAAGATGAGCAGTAAGTCCTTCCTTTATAGTAACAAGTTTGTGGATTACCAAAAAGGGTGTTTTAAAATAACATATTAAATACAGGTAGCGCTGAAAACATGTGGTGTCATCAAAATAATAAAAAATAATGCAGGTTTCTTTGCCTCAACACTCTATAGACCCACTTTTTTCTTATTTAGTTATCCAAAAAAATATTTGACAATGTATGTGACATAGGAAACAGTAAATATAATTGTAAATAGATTTTTCACAATTTTTTTTAAATCTTTGTGCATTGTCGTGGTCACAAAATGTGTTGTCAGCGCTACCTACATAATTAAAATCTTCACCTGGGACTTCTTCTGCCCAAGTCAAAAGTTTACTTACTTTCAAACAACTACTAAAGATCATTATCATACAAAGTTTCCAAATGTGTGGGATGTTTTGATTGGTCAAGAGAGCACAAAACAGTAGGTTGGCCACCCCTAAAGGCGCGTTGTCAGCGCTACATGGCCACTGAAGGGCCTTCTATGGTAGAATAGCTTGTTCAGAGTTAAGTTTCTTAACCATGAAGGCCAAAATTTGCCAATACAATAACATTATTCTTTTAGCAGACATATCTTTCCAATTCCAAGAAATTAATTCATACAATTTTCTTTAGTGGATGGATGACAATGAAAGTCCTGTGTCTGTCTGTGTTGCCCACAATGTTTTCTCACATTTAAATCTTTTCTTTTTGGCTATCATTGGATACATTATAAAAGTCTCAATTTCAAAGTAATCTGTGAGCTAAAGGATAAAATGCACCGTGTTAAAGTCTGTGTAAGTAGGTAAAATCATTGTAAATGATACTGGAGGAAACCATGTTGTCAGCGCTCCCGTTGGTGTCCCTTTGTCAGCGCTACCCAGAAAGTATTGTGTATGAAGCTCTTTTATAATTTTTTTACTTTTTTTTCTATCATTGAAAACATGTCTCATTTCAAAGTATCGTAAGTTAAAATATAAATGCACATAAAGTCGTTTAAGTAGGTAAAGTTGTAATGTAGGACACCATGTTGTCAGCGTACCAATTGGCGTCCCTGTTGCAGCGCTACCCAGAAATTTTTGAAGTTTTGATTAGCGCTTATATTTGTAAATTACTGTATCTATGGGTAATTCTGGTGGTAATGAAACTATTTCTAAAAACATGCTATGGAAAAATTGCATTTTGAGTGGTGAGGACATTATTATAACAACATTTGAATGAACCATGGTAATGTGCAAGATGACACAAACCAACACTAGTATTTAAACACACTTCTTTTGTATTATTTTGCAAATGAAACCATTTGCAAGTCTTTATTTCAAGAAAGTCTGCCATGTTAAAGTGATAAATGCACCATAAAGTCTATTTAAGTGGGTAAAATAATATAATGGAGGACACCATGTTGTCAGCGCTACCAGATGGTGTCCTGTTGTCAGCGCTACCCAGACAATTTTTTTTTTTTTTAATTTAAAATTATTTTTTAATTGTCAAAATTAATGGAATATCAGATATAATAATGAAACTATTCTAAGACATTTGAAATAAAATAAATGGCATTTTTAGTGGCACGACATTATATAACAAATAATAAAACAATCAATTATGGTAAGATCCAAAGACGGCATAAACCAACACCAATATTAAACTTTTAAAAAAAAAAGTTTTTAATGAAATCATTCATAGCTATTTATTTCAAGACAGTCTGTTATTCTAAAGTGATAAATGCATCATTTAGTTTATTTAAGTTGATTAAATTATGCAGTGAAGGACACCGTGTTGTCAGCGCTACCAGCTCTGGACGCATATAAATAAAGTAATAAAACCCAGCAACGATAGCCTTGACTGATTTTGTTTTAATGTTCATAAGAAAGTTGATTCATAAAGCTACTTTATGCATGCATTTTCTGTTCAATTTGCCCAATTTTATTTTTTGGATTCTATGTCACATATTGGACCAGTTTTCATGATAGAAACCCACATGCCTGTACCCCATACACAATCATGTACCCCATACAGACCTGCCTACTGCTACGATTTGACCATAGCGTGCTACGAAAAATAAAGCTTCACTACGGAGCTAACTGCAACGTTAACATTGCTGACAGAGAAAGATAAAATGGGGCGCGCGACCGCCGCCGGCGTTTTTTTATTGCTATGATGCCGGTTGCCCGTTTTGTTTGTTTCTAAGAGCAGACGCCGTTCCACGCGCGGATACACCTAGTCACTTCCGCTTTTATGAAAGTGACTGAGAATGCGTTCTTATTCACTTTCTCTGGAAGAGAAATGGCGGAGACTCCAGAAGCAGAAGCGTTTCGAGGAGATGTTTCAAACGAAAAAACCAAACCAAACCAGAAAACGAAAATCAAACGTTTTTTTTTGGCACACGAGACGAGGCACGACCATTCTTGTTCTAATAAAAAACATCGGCCTGACCACACAACTTTTTACAATAGCTTACACGGAGGAGTGGCCTTGCATCGTCAGAAGTCGACTCAGTGCGAACCATGCTCACTGCAATCTCTGCCATTCGGACTTCTCTGTGAATCATGGCGGTGGTAGAGACGATTGCCGTCAACACGTTTAATCGGCGAAATATATTAAGCAGTGCATTTCGGCTCAGGAAGATAACAAGCCGATTGCAGTCGTTTGTGGATGCTACGAAAAAGTTTGCCATGCTACTGAAAATTGATGGCTGGGCTACTGATTGTGAAAATTCCAAGTAGGCAGGTCTGCACATACACACAGTCATGTACCCCATAAATCAAGTTCCATTGGAACTTAATGCCCCATTTAACACTGATGCAATCCAATGCACTCTAGATGGTTACCAGGGGAAGGAAGAGGACAGGGAGACAAGGACTAGAACCCTTAGCAGAGCACCATGTGTACAGCTTAGATTGGATTGTGTGACTTTGATATGTCCACTCTGTACAGAAGACTGGTGGAGTGAAGAGAGCAAGGAGTCAGAAGGGAGAAGGCCCCAGCAGAGTGCCATGTGTACAGCTTAGATGGATTGTGTGACTGATGTTTCCACTCTGTACAGAAGACTGGTGCAGTGAAGAGAACTAGGAGTCAGAAGGAGAAGGCCCCAGCAGAGCACCATGTGTACAGCTTAGATGGATTGTGTGACTTTGATATGTCCACTCTGTACAGAAGACTGGTGCAGTGAAGAGAACAAGGAGTCAGAAGGAGAAGGCCCCAGCAGAGCACCATGTGTACAGCTTAGATGGATTGTGTGACTTTGATATGTCCACTCTGTACAGAAGACTGGTGCAGTGAAGAGAACAAGGAGCCAGAAGGAGAAGGCCCCAGCAGAGTGCCGTGTGTACAGCTTAGATGGATTGTGTGACTGATGTTTCCACTCTGTACAGAAGACTGGTGCAGTGAAGAGAACAAGGAGCCAGAAGGAGAAGGCCCCAGCAGAGTGCCATGTGTACAGCTTAGATGGATTGTGTGACTGATGTTTCCACTCTGTACAGAAGACTGGTGCAGTGAAGAGAACAAGGAGTCAGAAGGAGAAGGCCTCAGCAGAGCGCCGTGTGTACAGCTTACGAAAGAGGAAGGAGGTCAACTACATGAAACTTGAAGTGCCCAACGATGATGAGTTTATCTGTAAGTTGACCATCTTTTGTGTGTTGGTGTGCAATCTTATGTACTTATGACATAGAAACTAGGACACCCAAAATTAAAGATGAATTACTATGATTGTGGCTTAGCATTAGGATCATCTTAAACTTTGGGGTAACTTGAATATCCTTGAAATTGTTCATCGTGTTGGTTGATACAATACATTTTACTCATTTCTTCTTTCCACAATACAAAATGTACCTTCTACTGACAGTTTCATCCACTCCTGTGGACTTCTTCAGAGTGACTGGGCTGATGACAAACTCACTCTCAGCTGAGATGATCGGGTGTTTCCGCCAGTCTTACGAAGATTGGCGAAAGAAGAGGAAGGCAGAAAACAAGAAAAAAGTCGCATTCAGGGAGCACTGGCGAAATGTGAATATCCACCATGGACCGTCAAGAAAGTAAAAACTGAAATTCTTGAAAAGAAGAAAGATAAAAAAACGAAAAAAGACAAAGACTTCAGAAAAAGAACAGATCAAAAGGCTTTGTGTCGTCCCATACGTGAAGGGACTGTCAGAAGGCATCAGTCGTGTCTTTAAAAAACATCGGATAACAACAGCCATGCGTCCCCACCAGACCCTAAGAAACATCTTGGTACATCCAAAAAAGAAACAAAATACTGAAGATAAAGCTGAAGTGGTAGTACAAAATTCCATGTCAGAACTGCAAAAAGGTCTATATAGGAGAATCAGGACGAAAATTTGGCACTAGACTTAATGAACACAAAAAGGACTGAATCCAAAGCGAACGCCGTTTACACCAGAGCAACAAGAAAGAACTCGGAGTCAACATATGGAAAAAGTGCAATCACAGACCATCAGAACATTGAAAATCATGAAATAGACTGGGAGGGGACTCAAATATTGGAAAGGGAGAACTGGAAAATGCGAAAAACTAAGGAGACCATACACATCCGACTACAGTCAGCGGTCATGAACAGAGACGAGGGGGCCTTACTGTCGGGGATTTGCGACCCACTTTTCGCCAATCTTCGTAAGACTGGCGGAAACACCCATGATCATCTCAGCTGAGAGTGAGTTTGTCATCAGGCCCAGTCACTCTGAAGAAGTCCACAGGAGTGGATGAAACCGTCAGTAGAAGGTACATTTTGTGTTGTGGAAAGAAGAAATGAGTAAAAGGGTAACTTGAAGCTGCATTTCAGAAGAAACGCTTATCACGGTTGCTATATGATCTTAATTTTCACACAAATGTTTTCTTTGATTTTTTGTACTGTGTCTTAACATTCAAACTATTTCTGAGGACTTATTTGATCTGCTCTTTACAACCTCATGTGTTGTGTTACACACTGTGAGGATTGTGACCAGGAGACTTTGTCTTTCCCCCTCTCCCTTTCCTTCAAACTGACTGGTGGATGTGTTGTGTTACAGACTGTGAGGACTGTGACCAGGAGACTTTGTCTTTTCCCCTCTCCCCTTCCTTCAAACTGACTGGTGGATGTGTTGTGTTACACACTGTGAGGATTGTGACCAGGAGACTTTGTCTTTCCCCCTCTCCCTTTCCTTCAAACTGACTGGT
The DNA here is from genome assembly GCA_017654935.2 of Phymorhynchus buccinoides. NCBI lineage: Eukaryota > Metazoa > Mollusca > Gastropoda > Neogastropoda > Raphitomidae > Phymorhynchus > Phymorhynchus buccinoides. The sequence continues at coordinate 32,620,209 of CM065712.1, forward strand.
GGATGTGTTGTGTTACACACTGTGAGGACTGTGACCAGGAGACTTTGTCTTTCCCCCTCTCTCCTTCCTTCAAACTGACTGGTGGATGTGATGTGTTGTGTTGCAGACTGTGAGGACTGTGACCAGGAGACTTTGTCTTTTCCCCTCTCCCTTTCCTTCAAACTGACTGGTTGGTGATGTGATGTGTTGCAGACTGTGAGGATTGTGACCAGGAGACTTTGTCTTTTCCCCTCTCCCCTTCCTTCAAACTGACTGGTGGATGTGTTGTGTTACAGACTGTGAGGACTGTGACCAGGAGACTTTGTCTTTCCCCCTCTCCCTTTCCTTCAAACTGACTGGTGGATGTGTTGTGTTACAGACTGTGAGGACTGTGACCAGGAGACTTTGTCTTTTCCCCTCTCCCCTTCCTTCAAACTGACTGTGGTGGATGTGATGTGTTGCAGACTGTGAGGATTGTGACCACGAAACTTTGTCTTTTCCCCTCTCCCCTTCCTTCAAACTGACTGGTGGATGTGATGTGTTGTGTTGCAGACTGTGAGGACTGTGACCAGGAGTACCACGGGGACTGTCCTGAACACGGGGCCTTCCATGTGGTGGAAGACACTCCAGTGAGTCTTCAATGTTCACAATCAATTTCCTAAGTCCAATTGTGTAACAGCTTTAGCAGTAAATGCATTTCTGTTCAGCAAAGTATGCTATCTAGAAGAAGAAGAATGGTATGCTATCCAGACGAAGAAGAAAGGCACGGCTCACGAACTTCTTCAAGTTCCACCATGGAGAATTGGTGATCAACTCCTCCAGAAAGCCAGCCCCCAGCCCTCCAACAAGATCTACTCGTTTCCTGCATGCTAAGGCGTACCAACTGCCAGCAGTCCTTCCTCCCTCGGACCCTTGCCGAATGGAACCTACTCCTGTCTGTGGCAGTGTCATCAGCCACAGTGGGAGCCTTCAAAGACCAGATCTAACCTCCTCCCCCAATTATTTCAATCAAATTTTAATGCACCAGTCAACAAGAAATGCGTTTTTGACACTTTTCGCCAAATTTCCACCAGTGCTCGAAGCGCCATGAGAAACCCGTCCAGAATTCCCGCCGCGAGAAAACGTCATGATTGTGTTGTGTGTATACATGATTGTGTTGTGGGGTTGTGTGTGTACATGATTGTGTTGTGCCTCTCGCATGAGAGGCCGCAAGGCCTAGTTGTCTTACCTGACCTGACCTGTGTGCACTGTGTGAATTCGTTACCGAAGCACCTAGGCAAGCAGTCATTAGTCATGTACGTTGAGGCACTGCTTGTCTGACTGAGTCCATCTTGCGATAGGCCTTCTGTTGGGCTTATGGTTGCAGGCAGAAGTTGTTTTGCATGCTTGTTACGCATGACTGCTCCAAAAATGCATAAGCGAATTTCAAAACGCGTTGATAAAAGCATGCGTTAACGGATCCCTGTCCCTAAAATGCAATGAGGACTTTTTATATTGTTTCCTAGCAAACTATTCTCAGGTTCCATGGAAGAAACGCAGGGACCCCCAAAGGGCCATGAAGACTTGCTAAATCATTTCCTTACAATACATGTTCAGGTTCAGTGAAGAAATGTGGGGGACTTGCTAAATCATTTCCTTACAATACATGTTCAGGTTTCATGGAAGAAATGTGGGGGACTTGCTTAATCATTTCTTTACAATACTTGTTCAGGTTCCATCAAAGAAACGTGGGGACCCCCAAAGGGCGGTGAAGACTCTGCCCACAGGCCTGGAGGTCAGACAGTCGGGGATCCCTGACGCTGGGCAGGGGGTGTTTGCCACACAGTTCTTCCCCAACCGCTCTCGATTTGGACCTTACCAGGGACGGCGGGTGACTGACCACAAGACTGCCCACACCTCTGGGTACTGCTGGCAGGTAGGTGATTCAACATTGTTGTTTTATAATAATGGACCTTACCAGGGATGTCACTGGATGAGATATGTGACACAAAGTGAACTGACACAGTGAATCGTGTGGTGTTCTCAGATTGTCAGTGACGAGGGCTTCACCTACTTTGTGGACGCCAAGGACTGCAAGGCGGCCAGTTGGATGAGATGTGTGACACACAAAGTGAACTGACACAGTGAATCATGTGGTGTCCTCAGATTGTCAGTGACGAGGGCTTCACCTACTTTGTGGATGCCAAGGACTGCAAGGCGGCCAGTTGGATGCGGTTCGTCAACTGTGCACGCACCAGAGAGGAGCAGAATGTGACGGCCTACCAGCACTGCGGAGAGATCTACTATAGGGCGCACCAGGACATACAGGTAGGTGGTGTGGTATAGGTAGTGATGTGTGTGACTGTTGTTTATAACATGACGGCCTACCAGCACTGCGGAGAGATCTACTATAGGGCCCACCAAGACATACAGGTAGGTGGTGTGGTAGATAGTGATATCTGTGATTGTTGTTTATAACATGACGGCCTATCAGCACTGTGGAGAGATCTACTATAGGGCCCACCAAGACATACAGGTAGGTGGTGTGGTAGATAGTAATATCTGTGACTGTTGTTTATAACATGACGGCCTACCAGCACTGTGGAGAGATCTACTATAGGGCGCACCAGGACATACAGGTAGGTCATGTGGTATAGGTAGTAATATCTGTGACTGTTGTTTATAACGTGACGGCCTATCAGCACTGTGGAGAGATCTACTATAGGGCGCACCAGGACATACAGGTAGGTGGTGTGGTATAGGTAGTAATATCTGTGATTGTTGTTTATAACGTGACGGCCTACCAACACTGTGGAGAGATCTACTATAGGGCGCACCAGGACATACAGGTAGGTGGTGTGGTAGATAGTAATATCTGTGACTGTTGTTTATAACGTGACGGCCTATCAGCACTGTGGAGAGATCTACTATAGGGCGCACCAGGACATACAGGTAGGTGGTGTGGTATAGGTAGTGATATCTGTGATTGTTGTTTATAACATGACGGCCTACCAGCACTGCGGAGAGATCTACTATAGGGCGCACCAAGACATACAGGTAGGTGGTGTGGTATAGGTAGTGATATCTGTGATTGTTGTTTATAACATGACGGCCTATCAGCACTGTGGAGAGATCTACTATAGGGCGCACCAGGACATACAGGTAGGTGGTGTGGTATAGGTAGTGATGTGTGTGACTGTTGTTTATAACATGACGGCCTACCAGCACTGCGGAGAGATCTACTATAGGGCACACCAAGACATACAGGTAGGTGGTGTGGTAGATAGTGATGTGTGTGACTGTTGTTTATAACATGACGGCCTACCAGCACTGTGGAGAGATCTACTATAGGGCACACCAGGACATACAGGTAGGTCATGTGGTATAGGTAGTGATGTGTGTGACTGTTGTTTATAACATGACGGCCTACCAGCACTGTGGAGAGATCTACTATAGGGCGCACCAAGACATTCAGGTAGGTGGTGTGGTAGATAGTGATATCTGTGATTGTTGTTTATAACATGACGGCCTACCAGCACTGTGGAGAGATCTACTATAGGGCACACCAAGACATACAGGTAGGTGGTGTGGTAGATAGTGATATCTGTGATTGTTGTTTATAACATGACGGCCTATCAGCACTGTGGAGAGATCTACTATAGGGCGCACCAGGACATACAGGTAGGTGGTGTGGTATAGGTAGTGATATCTGTGACTGTTGTTTATAACATGACGGCCTACCAGCACTGCGGAGAGATCTACTATAGGGCACACCAAGACATACAGGTAGGTGGTGTGGTAGATAGTGATATCTGTGATTGTTGTTTATAACATGACGGCCTATCAGCACTGCGGAGAGATCTACTATAGGGCCCACCAAGACATACAGGTAGGTGGTGTGGTAGATAGTGATGTGTGTGATTGTTGTTTATAACATGACGGCCTACCAGCACTGTGGAGAGATCTACTATAGGGCCCACCAGGACATACAGGTAGGTGGTGTGGTATAGGTAGTGATATCTGTGATTGTTGTTTATAACATGACGGCCTAACAGCACTGTGGAGAGATCTACTATAGGGCGCACCAGGACATACAGGTAGGTCATGTGGTATAGGTAGTGATGTGTGTGACTGTTGTTTATAACGTGACGGCCTATCAGCACTGTGGAGAGATCTACTATAGGGCGCACCAAGACATTCAGGTAGGTGGTGTGGTAGATAGTGATATCTGTGATTGTTGTTTATAACATGACGGCCTACCAGCACTGCGGAGAGATCTACTATAGGGCGCACCAAGACATACAGGTAGGTGGTGTGGTAGATAGTGATATCTGTGACTGTTGTTTATAACATGACGGCCTACCAGCACTGTGGAGAGATCTACTATAGGGCGCACCAAGACATACAGGTAGGTGGTGTGGTATAGGTAGTAATGTGTGTGACTGTTGTTTATAACGTGACGGCCTAACAGCACTGTGGAGAGATCTACTATAGGGCGCACCAGGACATACAGGTAGGTGGTGTGGTATAGGTAGTGATGTGTGTGACTGTTGTTTATAACATGACGGCCTAACAGCACTGTGGAGAGATCTACTATAGGGCCCACCAAGACATACAGGTAGGTGGTGTGGTAGATAGTAATATCTGTGATTGTTGTTTATAACATGACGGCCTATCAGCACTGTGGAGAGATCTACTATAGGGCGCACCAAGACATACAGGTAGGTGGTGTGGTATAGATAGTGATATCTGTGACTGTTGTTTATAACATGACGGCCTATCAGCACTGTGGAGAGATCTACTATAGGGCGCACCAGGACATACAGGTAGGTGGTGTGGTATAGGTAGTGATGTGTGTGACTGTTGTTTATAACGTGACGGCCTATCAGCACTGTGGAGAGATCTACTATAGGGCGCACCAGGACATACAGGTAGGTGGTGTGGTATAGGTAGTGATATCTGTGATTGTTGTTTATAACATGACGGCCTACCAGCACTGTGGAGAGATCTACTATAGGGCCCACCAAGACATACAGGTAGGTGGTGTGGTATAGGTAGTGATATCTGTGACTGTTGTTTATAACATGACGGCCTACCAGCACTGCGGAGAGATCTACTATAGGGCGCACCAAGACATACAGGTAGGTGGTGTGGTATAGGTAGTGATGTGTGTGATTGTTGTTTATAACATGACGGCCTACCAGCACTGTGGAGAGATCTACTATAGGGCGCACCAAGACATACAGGTAGGTGGTGTGGTAGAGGTAGTGATGTGTGTGACTGTTGTTTATAACATGACGGCCTACCAGCACTGTGGAGAGATCTACTATAGGGCGCACCAAGACATACAGGTAGGTCATGTGGTATAGGTAGTAATATCTGTGACTGTTGTTTATAACATGACGGCCTAACAGCACTGTGGAGAGATCTACTATAGGGCGCACCAAGACATACAGGTAGGTCATGTGGTATAGGTAGTAATATCTGTGACTGTTGTTTATAACATGACGGCCTAACAGCACTGTGGAGAGATCTACTATAGGGCGCACCAAGACATACAGGTAGGTGATGTGGTATAGGTAGTGATATCTGTGATTGTTGTTTATAACATGACGGCCTACCAGCACTGTGGAGAGATCTACTATAGGGCGCACCAAGACATACAGGTAGGTTGTGGTATAGGTAGTGATGTCTGTGACTGTTGTTTACATGACGGCCTACCAGCACTGTGGAGAGATCTACTATAGGGCACACCAAGACATACAGGTAGGTCCAATGTGGTATAGGTAGTGATTGTGTGACTGTTGTTTATAGCATGACGGCCTACCAGCACTGTGGAGAGATCTACTATATGGCGCACCAATACATACAGGTAGGTGATGTGGTATAGGTAGTGATGTGTGTGACTGTTGTTTATAGCATGACGGCCTATCAGCACTGTGGAGAGATCTATTATAGGGCACTCCAAGGTGATTTATGTGTAGTTTGATCACCGTTTTATTTTGAAACATTTACCTCTGATTAGTTACTGCAAATACATAACATACGTTGAACAAGCAGACCTGTTTTCCCTACAGATTTGTCCTTAATTATTATGCTTTGAGACCTCCGATATGCTGTTACGGTCAGCAACAAGCTGAAAGAGTGCGGAAAAGAAAAGAAAATCAAAAGAAGGCATGGCGTTTGAGCCGTACTCGCTACTGTGTCGTCTGCTATCAAAGCTATCACTTCGAGTGATATCCCTTGAATGAATACTGCCAGTTTATTTCTCCATGCTGCCATTTTTCTAGATACAAAGTGAAGGCATGCCGGAAAAAACAACACTCGCAAGCGGATGATTCCGACTCGGATCCTTATCAGACGCCAAAGAAAAAAGTGAGTCCCCCCAATTCCCTAGTGAGTCCCCCCAATTCCCTGAACGCAACCAACATTTCGGCAGTTGTTGGGTTGGATGGGAAGTTGCAGCGTGCGTGTATCCCCCCCCCCCCCCCCCCCCGCCCCTATGCTCAAAATTTTCACGGCAGCAAAAAATTCTGTGAAAGGATTTCTCGGCCAGCAAAATACGGACAGATGCCTGGAATTACTGATTTTAGAGCTTGGGATTACTGACTGTGAAGATTTGGGGTAAACAGGTCTGAACAAGAAAACAATTGATGTTTAGCCAATATAAAGATTTGTTATTGTCATTTTAAACAGGCTGGCGCAGAAATCTTAGTGTGGTATGGCGCTGAATATGGCCGTGAACTGGGAATAATACGAGACGACGATGAGAAGACCCAGAGAAAGAAGCAGACAGGTTGGTTGGTACATCATCACCTTACAGCGTGTGTCATGAACACCATGGTGATAAGAGAAAGAGAAAGAAGCAGACAGGTTGGTACATCATCACCTTACAGCGTGTGTCATGAACACCATGGTGATAAGAGAAAGAGAAAGAAGCAGACAGGTTGGAACATCATCACCTTACAGTGTGTGTCCTGAACACCATGGTGAGAAGAGAAAGAGAAAGAAGCAGACAGGTTGGTACATCATCACCTTACAGTGTGTGTCCTGAACACCATGGTGAGAAGAGAAAGAGAAAGAAGCAGACAGGTTGGTACATCATCACCTTACAGTGTGTGTCCTGAACACCATGGTGAGAAGAGAAAAAGAAAGAAGCAGACAGGTTGGTACATCATCACCTTACAGTGTGTGTCCTGAACACCATGGTAAGAAGAGAAAAAGAAAGAAGCAGACAGGTTGGTACATCACCACCTTACAGTGTGTCCTGAACACCATGGTGAGAAGAGAAAGAAGCAGACAGGTTGGTACATCATCACCTTACAGTATGTGTTCTGAACACGATGGTGAGAAGAGAAAGAAGCAGACGGGGTGGGGGGGGGGGGGGGTGTATGGGAAACTAAATTGGTCTATGTAAATAACAGGTGCTTTTATGCATGTATTTTATGTCTCAGTTTATAATATAATGTCTCGTCAGTTTTAGATTTTAAGTGCACGCTGAAAAAATAATTTCTTCATTTGAAGACAATAAAGAATTTTGAATTTAAAAGTCAAACACAAAAGTAACACTGCACTGTTGAAGTTCAATTGTATGTTAGTACCGCAATTTGTAGATGCTTTGATGAAGTCAAAAGACAGATAAAACTGTGTTATGCGAATTCACTTGTTGTCTTAATCCCAGCTAATGAATGAAACATTGTGTGTCCACAGCCCCAGTTCCTGATGATCATGGTGATGATGACGATGGAGATGAAGGCAGAAGGACCTGTTCAGACTCAGAGTTGAGGACCAGCGATGTGGATTTCACAGACTCGGAGGACGACCGCCACAACAAACCAAGGTCTGCCCCAGCCAAGGTAGGAGACCCCTTTCCTCTTACTGAAATACACTCAGAGGACGACCACCACAACAAACCAAGGTCTGCCCCAGCCAAGGTAGGAGACCCCTTTCCTCTTACTGAAATACACTCAGAGGACGACCACCACAACAAACCACGGTCTGCCCCAGCCAAGGTAGGATTCCTCTTACTGTAATACACACACAGGACGACCACCACAACAAACCACGGTCTGCCCCAGCCAAGGTAGGATTCCTCTTACTGAAATACACTCAGAGGACGACCACCACAACAAACCAAGGTCTGCCCCAGCCAAGGTAGGATTCCTCTTACTGAAATACACTCAGAGGACGACCACCACAACAAACCAAGGTCTGCCCCAGCCAAGGTAGGAGACCCCTTTCCTCTTACTGAAATACACACAGAGGACGACCACCACAACAAACCAAGGTCTGCCCCAGCCAAGGTAGGAGACCCCTTTCCTCTTACTGAAATACACTCAGAGGACGACCACCACAACAAACCAAGGTCTACCCCAGCCAAGGTAGGAGACCCCTTTCCTCTTACTGAAATACACTCAGAGGACGACCACCACAACAAACCAAGGTCTGCCCCAGCCAAGGTAGGATTCCTCTTACTGAAATACACACACAGGACGACCACCACAACAAACCACGGTCTGCCCCAGCCAAGGTAGGAGACCCCTTTCCTCTTACTGAAATACACACAGAGGACGACCCCCACAACAAACCAAGGTCTGCCCCAGCCAAGGTAGGAGACCCCTTTCCTCTTACTGAAATACACACAGAGGACGACCACCACAACAAACCAAGGTCTACCCCAGCCAAGGTAGGAGACCCCTTTCCTCTTACTGAAATACACTCAGAGGACGACCACCACAACAAACCAAGGTCTGCCCCAGCCAAGGTAGGATTCCTCTTACTGTAATACACACACAGGACGACCACCACAACAAACCACGGTCTACCCCAGCCACGGTAGGAGACCCCTTTCCTCTTACTGAAATACACACAGGACGACCACCACAACAAACCAAGGTCTGCCCCAGCCAAGGTAGGAGACCCCTTTCCTCTTACTGAAATACACACACAGGACGACCACCACAACAAACCAAGGTCTGCCCCAGCCAAGGTAGGAGACCCCTTTCCTCTTACTGAAATACACTCAGAGGACGACCACCACAACAAACCAAGGTCTGCCCCAGCCAAGGTAGGAGACCCCTTTCCTCTTACTGAAATACACACAGAGGACGACCCCCACAACAAACCAAGGTCTGCCCCAGCCAAGGTAGGAGACCCCTTTCCTCTTACTGAAATACACAGGACGACCACCACAACAAACCAAGGTCTACCCCAGCCAAGGTAGGAGACCCCTTTCCTCTTACTGAAATACACAGAGGACGACCACCACAACAAACCAAGGTCTGCCCCAGCCAAGGTAGGAGACCCCTTTCCTCTTACTGAAATACACAGAGGACGACCACCACAACAAACCAAGGTCTGCCCCAGCCAAGGTAGGAGACCCCTTTCCTCTTACTGAAATACGCTCAGAGGACGACCACCACAACAAACCAAGGTCTGCCCCAGCCAAGGTAGGATTCCTCTTACTGTAATACACACAGAGGACGACCACCACAACAAACCAAGGTCTGCCCCAGCCAAGGTAGGAGACCCCTTTCCTCTTACTGAAATACACTCAGAGGACGACCACCACAACAAACCACGGTCTACCCCAGCCAAGGTAGGAGACCCCTTTCCTCTTACTGAAATACACACAGAGGACGACCACCACAACAAACCACGGTCTGCCCCAGCCAAGGTAGGATTCCTCTTACTGAAATACACACACAGGACGACCACCACAACAAACCAAGGTCTACCCCAGCCAAGGTAGGAGACCCCTTTCCTCTTACTGAAATACACACAGAGGACGACCACCACAACAAACCAAGGTCTGCCCCAGCCAAGGTAGGAGACCCCTTTCCTCTTACTGAAATACACACAGAGGACGACCACCACAACAAACCAAGGTCTGCCCCAGCCAAGGTAGGAGACCCCTTTCCTCTTACTGAAATACACAGAGGACGACCACCACAACAAACCAAGGTCTGCCCCAGCCAAGGTAGGAGACCCCTTTCCTCTTACTGAAATACACTCAGAGGACGACCACCACAACAAACCAAGGTCTGCCCCAGCCAAGGTAGGATTCCTCTTACTGTAATACACACAGAGGACGACCACCACAACAAACCACGGTCTACCCCAGCCAAGGTAGGAGACCCCTTTCCTCTTACTGAAATACACTCAGAGGACGACCACCACAACAAACCACGGTCTGCCCCAGCCAAGGTAGGAGACCCCTTTCCTCTTACTGAAATACACACAGAGGACGACCACCACAACAAACCAAGGTCTGCCCCAGCCAAGGTAGGAGACCCCTTTCCTCTTACTGAAATACACTCAGAGGACGACCACCACAACAAACCAAGGTCTGCCCCAGCCAAGGTAGGAGACCCCTTTCCTCTTACTGAAATACACTCAGAGGACGACCACCACAACAAACCAAGGTCTGCCCCAGCCAAGGTAGGATTCCTCTTACTGTAATACACACACAGGACGACCACCACAACAAACCACGGTCTACCCCAGCCAAGGTAGGATTCCTCTTACTGAAAAACACGCAGAACAAGAGGGACAAGCCTGCAAAGCCTGCAAAACGTCTGATTTTTATTACTATAGCAGGCATGGGAATTCCCATGACTATTCCCATGCCTGTATAGAGAGAATACTTTTATGTAGACACTTGTGCACCTGAAATCAGAATTAATTTTTATTTTAATGTGTTAATTAAAATTATTTCTATGCAACCCTACCCCTTTCTTTAAAAGCGGAAGTAGAGGGAGGTTGAGAGAGGCGCAGAGGGAACAGAGGGGAGACACGCAGGGGGATGGGGGGCAAATCAAAGTAAAAGGGAAAAGCGTATTGACCAAGCGGGCAGAAAAAACAGAAGTGGACAAGACCTACGCAGGGGGAAGGGGGGTCGGAATGGAAGACGCGGAGGAGGCCTACCAGGCGTGGCGCGGGAGGGCGAAGCCGCAGGACGCGTAGAAAAGGGAAGAAGGGATAGGGGGCTTAGAGGCGTAAGGCCATACGCATTTGCGAGTGATCTGTTAGGGCGGAAAACGGATTGGTGCAGGCGAGGTGAAAAAGGGTTCCACGAGCAGCGACAGGGGCATGGCAGAGATGGGATGAGGAGGACGAATAGGGCGATGGTCGGGGCGCGAAGGCAACCAACACAAGCCTGCTACAAAGCAAAGGTCAAGGTCTCAGCCGGCAAGCTCATCCATGTTTATATTACCATGTACAGTCTTTGCTCATGGTGATCAATCGTCTATGACTAACAAAGGATTCGTACGTCGAAGGCTGTGAATTCGACGAACCCTGGATTTTCTGTATTTATTTTTTTCAATACTGAAATGATTGTGGGCTAAATGTTTAGTACGTCGTCTTGTTTATGAGGTAAGGCATTGACTCTAGGCCTAGGCCTTGTTGCCGGAAGTGCTGTAGGCTAAGTTGTGCGCAGAGATGATGGTCAAATGAACACGAACACCCGTTACTCTAAGGCGCAAATAAAAGCTAAACAACCGGGCCGTCAACGCACACTCTCGGTACATCCATTTGTTACAGGAAATATAAGTTAACGACGTTAAAATTTACCTATTTGTACACACCTGAAGTCTTGTGTTTCTTTTTAAAGAGCGTTTTTGTTTATCTAATGGAGAGTCTTCTTTCCAGTTTGTATATCCTACTCGGTACAACACAACAGTAATTTCTGCAACAAATGATTTTCTTTCTTTTTGTTCCTTACCGATGTATCTGACTGCGTTAATCGCCATGACTTGAAGCCTCGCGTCAAAATCAAGTATCCTTCTAACTTTAACTCTCTAACACCTTATATGTTTTTGAGAAAATGACAATGTTAAAGTTTCAGTGGAGAGTGAGTCTTTAGTTTGAAGAGTGTTACTGAGTCAAGGTTAAAGTAATCTCTGCAACAAATGATTATCTTTATTTTTGTTCTTTATCTATGAATCTGACTGCTTTGATCGTCTTGACTTGAAGTCTCACGTCAAAATCAAGTATCCTGCTTACTTTAACACTCTAACGTCTTATATGTTTAGAGAAAATGATAACGGTAAGGTTTTGAGTTAAGGTTAAAGGTCAGGGCAACGGACGCAACACAAACACACACATACACACAGGACACACAACCGAACATGTACGCTACTATAGACTCACTTTGTTTTAAAAAAACGACGTGAGCCACAAATGCTGTATATATGCATGCAAGTGATAAAGTGCACCGCTGAGCAATGGAATGCGCAAACACAGTGTTTGCCTGTGGACACAAAGACACATCACATTGGCATGATTGTTCTTATGTCTTCACCCTGACACATACACATGCATAATAAATATATAAGCACATTAAATGTGCACAGAAACTTGTGCATTTTCCTGCTAATTCATCCCCATATTCAAGCTTATGTACACACATTTTCTATAGAGAAAGAGTGCTTTTATGTGTGTGCATGCTTCCTGTCTCGCATGCTTGTATGGAAGTATCGGTGTACGCACACAACAGTACACAGTAGAAAGAAAAACTGAAGTATTGTGTGTGAAGAAAAGAAATAGGGGGTGGGGGGGGCAATGTTTTGTGTGATGAATTTGTTTGGTTTGTGAAATTATTTTCTTATTATTGCTATTGTCAGTCCATACACCTAAAGGTCGACCTTGCTGTTTTGTGTGATTTTTCGAAAGCCAAAGTTGTCCAACCTCCCACCCAGTCCAGCAGTGTATACCCCAAGTCAAACAGGAGCTTCAGCTCTCAAACCCACCAGAAGCCATGTTTGTCAGAGGTGTTCTGCCGCCTTTGTGCTGTTCAACAGTTTGAAACTTCATGCAAAGTTTGTTCATCAGGAGAAAATACAGGCTGAACCCCCTGTGTCCACCACAGCTGACCGCCTTGAGGTTGGTCACCATGGTGATGGGAAGGAGGGGGGGGAGGCTAGTCGGAAGAAACATGTGCAGAGACAGAGAAATTCATTGGCTGAAATTGGCAGTGGGCAGAGAGATGGAGAGAACGGGAAAAGAAGGCATGTGTGCAGTGTGTGCAGTAAGGCTTTCACCTCAGGCTGTTGTCTTGAAGAGACACACACTGATTCATACTGGAGAGAAACCATTCGTGTGCAGTGTGTGCAGTAAAGCTTTTACCCGGGCTGGTCACTTGAAGAGACACACTGTGATTCATACTGGAGAGAAACCATTCTTGTGCAGTGTGTGCAGTAAGGCTTTTACTCTGGCTTGTAGCTTGAAGACACACCAAAGACTCCACACAGAAGAGAGGCCATACAAATGTCCACACTGTGAGGCGGACTTTAATCAGTCAGGTACATTACAGACCCACATCCGGTCAGTGCATGCAGGGGACAAGCCCTACGTCTGTGACATCTGTGGGAAGGCTTTCTCTCAGACTTGTCACTTAGATAGACCACAAGAGAATCCACAAACTGGGGAAAGAAACTTTATGTGTGTTCAGACTGTGGGAAAGGGTTTAATCAGGCCAGTAATCTAAGGAAACATCGCCTGACCCACACAGGTGAGAAACCCCACGTGTGTCCAGACTGTGGGAAAGGCTTTACAACAGTCCAGGTCATCTAAAAGCAACATCGTCTGACCCCACACAGGAGAAAAATCCCCAAGTTGTGTTCAGACTGTGGGAAAGGGTTTAATCGGGCCAGTACTCTAAGGAAACATCACCTGACCCACACAGGTGAGAAGCCCCACCCCTGTCCTCACTGCCCTGCTGCCTTCACCAGGCCTGATAGGTTGAAGAAGCACATTGAGAAAGTTCACCAGTGAACAGTGCACACACTGCAGATACATCACACCATGATGTCATTTCTTTATGACATCACAACATGACATCATTTCTTTATGATGTCACAACATGACATCATTTCTTTATGAGGTCACAAAATGACATCATTTCTTTATGAGGTCCAGAACGTTATACAGCATCAACATGATGTGGTTTTCACATCACAAGTTTATGTCCAGAATTTCATTGCATGTCACAGTTTCTAATTCTAACTTCAGCAATTTGAAAAGTATGCATGCACTCTTTCTATTTGTTGAAGGTTTTTCTGTTGATACAATCAAAAGTTTTAACCACACCCATTTTAATTATCATGTGTATTGATGTGTTTGTATTGCATTGTTGATGATGAGAAGTATTCCAAATGTTGTTATTTGCTTGACTGTTATAAGTTAATAATGGTTACTCTGTTTTAAATGTGCACATTTCTAAGTTGATGTAATGAATTTTTATAATTATTTGGTTGGTATAATTTTTTTTTCACACGTTTGATTAATGTTCTTTTGAGTTATGTTGTATCTCTGTCATGTTTTTGCACCTGACCTGAATATTCTCTTTGGGAAATATTAAAGTATACTTGAACTTGAAACACACACACACACAACACAACCAAACAATGAGCGAGACACATAGGACTCACTTCGTGAACCGCAAAGTGTTATTTCCTGACTGATCCATCATTACCTGGTCATTTCATCATTGTTTCATGAATTCATTTAGGTGGCAAACACAAATGATAAAGAATCGGTTACAACAAACCCCAAGTACTGTATATTGGACTGCAGTAGTGTGTTGATGAGGGGATATTTATGTTTTCATTTCCCAACTGAACTAACAATGGCTTACAAATTCCAAAGAACCGGTTACAACAAACCTGAAGTACTGCATTAGTGTGTTCATGTTGTGGGTATTTATGTTTTCATTTCCTAACTGAAATAATGATGGCTTACACATTCCAAAGCATGCAGGAATGAAAACAGCTCCACAGAAATATTTGGATGAGTGATGTTTGCGCTCGCCGGGCAAAGGGCGCGATTTAGGAAGACAGAAGAAAAATTACATGGA
>CM065712.1:32635523-32675729 GCA_017654935.2 Phymorhynchus buccinoides
TTATAATGTATGTTGTCACAGAATAACCCCCTATACGTATGATATGCTGATAGTTTGTATAATCAATGTTTGTTACCACACACGTGCGCGCGCGCGCTAACACACACATGTAGACGCATGCGCGTATAAGAAACTTTTTTTTTTTAAACACTGTATGAAAAATACTGACAGATAGTTGACTCTTTCTACTAGCTTTTTCACTCATGGCACATTCATTTATCGGGTAGGTGGCTAAAACTGGGGGGCAGGTAAAAAATTTGTCACGCTTGTGGGCATCTTGAAGGAAAACATTTGGGACATCAAATTATCAATACAGGACTTTGTCATGCATCTGACAGAAGTGTTGTGTCCCAGCAAGCAGACTTGTCCACACACACACACAAAATCACATGCACACTTGTTCACACTCACTCATGCTTGTACTATAAACTCACCACTGACGTCCAATGCCTCGTTAACAGACGTGTCCACACATGCACACTTATTCAACATACTCATGTTTGTAAGCACACACACATATAATATACAGACTATAACTATTAACCCACCACAGATGTTCAATGCTTCATTAACAATTCACTTTTTTCCCTGACCAACAGGAAGACTAGACAACCTCACAATGGATTCTCCAGAACTCAGCCTTCTGACTCCCGATGTGAGTAGATTTAGAAAGTTTGTAACAAATAACTGAAATATCAAACATGGGAAAATGATTTTATTTTTATTTTTTAAAGCTGAAAAGCTACTTAGGGCCGCAGAAGTCCCCCAGTAGGGGTCCAGGGTGTAACGCTGAGGTTTTTTGGTGATCGAAGCCCTAAAACTATTAGAATGGCTAAATTTAGGTGTCTTTTTTGGCGGAAAAGCAGTGTCATTTTGGCAGAAATTTGCTGTTTGGCAGACAATTCCCATCCCTAAAACAACTATTACATGTGAACAAAAAGATCAGTGTTCTCCATGCTTCAAAATTTTTAAGGGTCATCATGACCCTTTGCCCCCAAATTGTAAGGGTCATTTGAAAAAATTTGAGGGTCAAAATAAAAGCCATAATAAATGGACAATATGCTCTAAAATGCCTCACTTAAAACTTCAGAGTCTTTGTAGTCTATTTGCCAAACATGTGAACCCGGAAGTGTCGAGTACTGTAAGGTTTCTTTGCGGAAATGTACTGTATGGGTCCCCAGCAGTCAGAAAATGCCGGATGCTAACTTGCATGTGTTGAGCAATTTGCATAATTAGCATAATTACCTCAAATTAGCATAATTACCTCTATCGGTAATATCTCGGCAACCCCTTGGCCGATTTGGACGATCTTAGAGTGGTTTTCGGGGTTATTGGTGACTCTGAATCCATTTATGACATTTCTGAAATTCAAGATGGCCGCCACCTCCGGTTTAAACCGGAAGTGGCCATATTTCAGCCCCCGGTGGGCAATAATTGAAATAACGTCAACTCAGTTATAAATTGCAGGATGTTTATACAACAAAATATGAATTTAACCTTATATTAATCAAGGTTTTTCTTTTATTTCAGGTAAGCATGGCAGGGAATGAATGTCAACGGCAAGGACACATAATTCAAAACGACCCGATCTAAAGGCGTGGCTACACTACTGCGTCGGAGTGAAGAGCTTGGAGATAGAGCTACACATGAGACTTTATTAAACATCATTGCTACTCATGGTGCTACATTGGCCTCTGTATTGTGTCACAAATCTTGTTATAGATCATATACAGTCGACCCCCTCTTTTAAGACTTTCAAAAAATCGCGAAAAATCGGTCGTAAAAGAGGGGGGTCTTAAATCGGGGGTGACCAAAACAATGCACTCAGTGACTCACTACACCGTATATGACGCACAGCACATGCATACACTAAAACAAAAACATGCTTTCTCCGTCATTCTTGAATGAAACATCCGCGGTCTAGCTAATATACGAAAACGAGCGAAAACAGAAAGTGTGCTCGACGGCCCGTGTTGCACTCACACACAAACTACACATAACAGCAGTGCAGACCTAATTTTCGCCATTTTACGCTCTGGCAGTTCATTTTCAGTCACAGTTCGCACACACGGAACTTTTACCGCGCATACAACTCGGCTGACAAAATGGCACCGCAAATACGAAATCACGGCAAACGCTAATGCGCCAGCTGCTTTCAATTATCGGATTTTGTGAGTTGTTTGCATTCAGTGAGTGTTTCAGTGCACGCACTAACGCCGATTTATCAATTTGATAACGGAAAGGAGCTGCTTTTCAACTTATTTTTTACAAAGTGAGACCATTCACTGAGTTCCAACTTATGGAGTGTGACCGATCACCTAGTTTCAACTTGGGAGTTGACTTCGCATTTAGGCCTACGTGTGCACAGAGTTCGTAAAGATCGACACGATCGCGACGGTTTCAGTTCAAACTTTGATCATAAACTGCTCAGTGATGACACATGTGCATAAAAGTGGTGACATTTAGTGGTCAGATCGTGATATCGCTGATTAAATTCTTCAATTTCGGCGTGAGAACGGTTCGTTTTTACCGAGATTGACCTAACAACAGTAGTACCACAGCTGTGCGTCGGCTCGAACTGAGTGCGAGAAGGTCAGAATGTGTTGCATCGGTCGTAAAATCAACAAGATTTACGGTCGTAGAACACGTTAGAGGGGGAGTCGTAAATGAGGAGGCAAGTTTAGAAGAAAAACGATCCGTCATTCATATTTCAGTCGTAAAAGAGGGGAGGTCGCAAATCAGAGGGCCGTTCGTGAGGGGGTCGACTGTACCTCTACGTCTAGAAATGTGACCAAGCGCAAGTTGGACTCAACTCATATTCAGCCAGGAAAGCGAATTGTTCGCTCTCAAGTATCTGCCTTTGATTATCAGAAACACTGTTCTGTGGTATTATTTGTAATCCTAAAGACCCCCAAAACCCTGGAAGGTGGGACCCGGTTAGCCAATGCCAGACTGTGGAGAGACCAGGTGTTCCGTCCTTCAAAGACGTCATCTTGTCTAAATGTGATGAGCGCCAGGATGAATGGGCAGAGGTAGTGAAGCTACGGGTATTATAAATAATACCACAGAACAAGTGCTTCTGATAATCAAAGGCAGATACTTGAGAGCGAACAATTCGCTTTCCTGGCTGAATATGAGTTGAGTCCAACTTGCGTTTGGTCACATTTCTAGACGTAGAGGTATATGATCTATAACAAGATTTGTGACACAATACAGAGGCCAATGTAGCACCATGAGTAGCAATGATGTTTAATAAAGTCTCATGTGTAGCTCTATCTCCAAGCTCTTCACTCCGACGCAGTAGTGTAGCCACGCCTTTAGATCGGGTCGTTTTGAATTCTGTGTCCTTACCGTTGACATTCATTCCCTGCCATGCTTACCTGAAATAAAAGAAAAACCTTGATTAATATAAGGTTAAATTCATATTTTGTTGTATAAACATCCTGCAATTTATAACTGAGTTGACGTTATTTCAATTATTGCCCACCGGGGGCTGAAATATGGCCACTTCCGGTTTAAACCGGAGGTGGCGGCCATCTTGAATTTCAGAAATGTCATAAATGGATTCAGAGTCACCAATAACCCCGAAAACCACTCTAAGATCGTCCAAATCGGCCAAGGGGTTGCCGAGATATTACCGATAGAGGTAATTATGCTAATTTGAGGTAATTATGCAAATTGCTCAACACATGCAAGTTAGCATCCAGCATTTTCTGACTGCTGGAGACCCATACAGTACATTTCCGCAAAAAAAACCTTACAGTACTCGACACTTCCGGGTTCACAATGGGGACCTTAAGGCTGGCAAGTAGACTATTGGAAGAACTTTGCGTCAAAGTTTTCGCAATCCAGCGAAGCAGCGCCATTATTTTTTTTTGCTTCCAAGAAACGTGCGGGCTAGGCTTGGCAGCAGTGCACGTGCGAGCAGCATGGGTGGCGAGAAACAAAGGGAAATTACTCTGTGGTTCATGATAGTTTTTGTCGTCTGCTTCAAGCATGGTATAGTAGTGAAAAAATAGGACCAATATATTTTGTTGCTTCGACATTCTGATCGCGGCGAACACGTTTGAGGAAGCAATCGGCTGAGAGAAAAACTGTATACATGTCACAATGACGTATTGACTGGAAAAATGTATGCGTCAAACTTGAAACTTTGTACGTAATTTATGTACAGATCTGCATAATCAGGAACACTGAAGATGTATGTAATATGTTTCTAGAGTAACAGAATATTTAAAATATGATGCTGGTTAAAGCCTTCCTTGATTGCAGAAATATTTTTTTATGCTGATGGCATCATGATCTCTTATTCTTTGAATATTATATGTGAAGTGCAGGTTTACTTAATACACTTTGACAAACATATTTTCACTTAAACTGTTAGTTAAAGCTTACTTTAACAATAACATTGGTTGGGGGTGTGTGTGTGCAGGTGTGTAATACTGTGAATTTATCGCTTTTAAGAACAGTTCAAAAGGCTTGCCTGTTTTGATTAGGTCTAAAGATTGTAAGGCATACCTGTTTTGATTAGAAAGATAGTTATGAAGCCATGTTGAACATCGGTAAGTACAGCTGTTTGTTTGCAAATTAATTATGAACTCATTCTTGGTCATAGTCATACATCTGTCACAATCAGTTTGGTAGATGTTTTGAGTGGAACTGGAAACATATAAAGTGCTCCACAATGTGGTTTATCATTTCATCCATGGCACAGGTTTGATTAATTTCCCTTATTTCTAATTTTCTTATAGTTGTAGATGAAAACAAAAGGAAAACAGTGGAACCTCCCTTATAAGACTTTCAAAAAACATCCATAATGAGGTCTTACAAGGGAGGGGTCTCATAATGCTGGAGATAATGATAATACTGACAAAGCAGTGCTATGTCTCGGAGAAGTGGGTCTTATATGGGAGAGAGTCTTACAATGGGAGGTCTTATAAGGGAGGTTCCGCTGTATACTTGATGTGAAAATCAGTTTCACTGTTATTGTGTGTTACAGGGGAAGATAGATCCCATCAGAATCAGACTACACACCACCATAGAGGAGTTCTTCACCAAAGAGGAATACATGTGTACTTCATGTCAAAATCACGTTACTGTGTGTTACAGGGGAGGATAGATCCCAGCAGAATCAGGCTACACACCACCATAGAGGAGTTCTTCACCAAAGAGGAATACATGTGTACTTCATGTCAAAATCACTGTTACTGTGTGTTACAGGGGAGGATAGATCCCAGCAGAATCAGGCTACACACCACCATAGAGGAGTTCTTCACCAAAGAGGAATACATGTGTACTTCATGTCAAAATCACTGTTACTGTGTGTTACAGGGGAAGATAGACCCCATCAGAATCAGGCTACACACCACCATAGAGGAGTTCTTCACCAAAGAGGAATACATGTGTACTTCATGTCAAAATCACTGTTACTGTGTGTTACAGGGGAAGATAGACCCCATCAGAATCAGGCTACACACCACCATAGAGGAGTTCTTCACCAAAGAGGAATACATGTGTACTTCATGTCAAAATCACTGTTACTGTGTGTTACAGGGGAAGATAGACCCCATCAGAATCAGGCTACACACCACCATAGAGGAGTTCTTCACCAAAGAGGAATACATGTGTACTTCATGTCAAAATCACTGTTACTGTGTGTTACAGGGGAAGATAGACCCCATCAGAATCAGGCTACACACCACCATAGAGGAGTTCTTCACCAAAGAGGAATACATGTGTACTTCATGTCAAAATCACTGTTACTGTGTGTTACAGGGGAAGATAGACCCCATCAGAATCAGGCTACACACCACCATAGAGGAGTTCTTCACCAAAGAGGAATACATGTGTACTTCATGTCAAAATCACTGTTACTGTGTATTACAGGGGAGGATAGATCCCAGCAGAATCAAACTGGACACTACCATAGAGGAGTTCTTTACAAAAGAGGAATTCCAGAATATCTGTGACATGGAAAGGCAGAGACTGAGGAACATCCGGCTCAATTATGAAGCCATGTTGAACATCGGTAAGTACAGCTGTTTGTTTGCAAATTAATTATGAACTCATTCTTGGTCATAGTCATACATCTGTCACAATCAGTTTGGTAGATGTTTTGAGTGGAACTGGAAACATAAGTAATATGTTATGCTGTTGCCATAATAATACAGTGTAGCTTTATATAAAACTTTAACATTTATTTTTTAAGTAACTTCAGTAAGTCTGATGGGTGAAAGAACTAAGAACCTGTTATGAACAAAGAACCTGTTATATTTAGGCTTCTGATGAGAACAGAGGAGACGTTAAAAAATATTTGTTTTTTGCTGTGTATTGCTTTTGAAAATCAACATGTTTACAACACTTGTGTAAGGAAACAGAAAAGAATGGTCTGGAGCAACGGAAAATAATCTGGGAAAAAAACCTTTTATGTTATGTTTAATTTGCCGTTTGTTTGGTCATCTTATGTTCAGGATTACATGCTATGCTATCCAGTTTGTTTGGTCATCCTACATTCAGGATTACATGTTATGCTATCCAGTTTGTTTTAATACTATATTTCAGTTCTTCCCATAGCAATGCCTGATTTACAAGACCCAGAGATCTTTACAGACATATCAATGTTAACCCTCTTACCCCCAACCCGCCCGACGCTAACCTTACTATGAAATCCCATGTCAAGGGAAATAACTCGTGCAATTCACATCAGTAGGTAATTTTAAAAAATAATTAAAAATATAATTTCAGTCTGAAAATGCATTGAATTATTTATATGTGACCCAACGTCACAAAATCAGTCTTAACTCGCTGCGGCAGAATGCCAGTACAGCGGAAAGAGAGCGCGGGGGTCAATCTGGGTGATTTTCAGATTTAATTGAAATCAGTTACTTTAATCCCTACTTTATCACATGTAAATACTAATTCTGCCTGAAAATCAATTATAAACGGCATAAAATAGCTTTAAACAACACTACCCTCGCGAAAAATGTGCTATCTTATCGAGATTTTCACCGAAATTCTGCGCTTTCAAAAACATAGTAACCCTTGCAGAACCCCATCATGCTTTATAGCGTTGGAAAGCTCTTTGTTCCAGCTTTCGCGCCGTTTCAAAATTGTCTATCAATGAATAACGTAGCGTTGCCAAATAAGGAACAATGACGTATCAACATTCTTCACATTTCGACCAATCAACTAACGTGAAAGCTGACTGCCTAGCAACCCCGAAGTCTCGCTTATTTCCATTGGCTGATTTTGCCCAAGGGCCTTTACTCTTCCCAGTTCCTGCAGAGAGCAGAAGCATGTTTTGCAGCCTTCGAAATGGAGCAGCGTCTCGCTTATCTGCTTAATTCTTGTGCTTCTGGAAATTTACCAGCGACTGAACAACATGAACTATCCAATGTCATCACCGAATACTTCGTGCATGATTCCAAATATCGAAATGACGATGAGAGTGAAGAAGAAAGCGACGATTGCGATCTGTCAGACGACGACAAAGATTGTGAGTTCGACAATGATTCTGACAGTGTCAGTGACACGCCGCTTGTGTGTGTGTGTGTGATTTCCTGCTGCTGTTGTGTTCTGTCCAGTGCTGACACTTGGTGACTATAGTTTCAATGCATATAAATACCTGTTGCTATGGAAAATGTCATGTCAAAGTTAGAAAAAACTTCTAAGGCCATGTTTTCAAAATGGCCACCACTATACCATGCGTCTTTAAACAGCCAGAACTTTCTTAGTTTTCAAGATATAGACATGGTTTTGGTGTCAAAATGATCAGAAAAGATTGCAGTTTCCAAAAATGGTAACAACTCAAAACATGCAAAAATACAGTTAAGACTGATTTCGTGCTGTTGGGTCACATATTATGTTCCTCCTTACTCATTCAATTTCTACAAGTTACCTCGCTAAAAAGCCGTCAAAATCACTGTAATCATTAATGATATCATTTAGCAGACGCCATAATTCTTCATCAAGCATCTAAACAAAATTATTGTTGAATTAAAAAAATCATAATTTGTGAAAACTCAATCAATTTTGACACAGTAAACAGCAGCTTAGGAAATGAGTCGATTTAGAGGATATAATCGCGGGAGACTACGATGATGTGAGAACTTTGAACTTTTCCACGAGAAATCGGGTAGCGAATGATCGCAATGATGCCGACTACGGACTAGAGTTTTGTGGGGTCCGACTCGATGTCAACTCCGAGTCATGGCGAGTGTTGTTCGTCCACGGATTGGACTGGAGTGTTCTGATGCCTGAAAGATCATATTAGAGTTTAGACACATGAAACGTAATGACATTGTGTATTTGTTTGATATTAATTCTGTTTTCAGGACTGCCAATTCAAATGCCCGAGTTCATGCGACCCAAGAAGAGATCAGCCAAACGCACAGAGCGGGACGTACCTTCTGAACAGGAGTCTGATGAAGAGTGGCGCCCCAGACCCAAACGAAAAACAAGTAAATAATGCTATTGTATGGATGATGATGATGATATAAAATCCAAAAGGGACCTGTTAGACTCAAGCTGAGAAAACTGCCTGGAGATATATCTTTCCTGGCATCTAAACCAAAAACCATCATTCCAGGACTATGACATCAAAAGTTATGACATCACACATCTGGTAGTAGACAGGCCCAGGCAGAGAAGGGGTTAAGAAATGTAGAGTTCCTCTTTTTTTTAGCCAACTTTCTTCTGTCAATATCTGCTTTGTCTTTGTTTCTTTCTCTCTGTCAGCCCAGTCTCTGTTTTTGTTTTAGCTTAAAATAACAAAAAAACATAATTGTATATTTTTCTCACAAGTAAAAAGTAACCCCATTTATGTTGATTTATGACTTGTTTGTGAATGTGGTTGTTGACTTCACCAGGAGCACAGCGTACCTCTCTGCCCACCTCCTGCTGAATTATGCTAATTTATTCATGTTTTTCAGGAGCTAAGTCATGGCACCCTCCCTACCGCCCTCCCTCTGTTACATTATGTTAATCTATGCTAATTCATGTTTTTCAGGAGCTAAATAATGGCGCCCTCTCTACCCACCTCCCTTTGCTTCATTATGTTAATTTATGCTAATTTAATCATGTTTTTCAGGAGCTACAGCATGGCGCCCTCCCTACCCACCTCCCTCTGCTACAGTCACCTCAGCTCAGGCCTCAAACCAAACCTCAAAGGTAATGTATGTGTTTGTGTGTGTGCAAACTGTGTTTTTGTATGGGGTACATGCATGTGTGTATGGTGTACATGATTGTGTGTGGGGTACATTATTGTGTGTGTGTGGTACATGCTTGTGTGTATGGGGTACATGATTGTGTGTATGGAGTACATGATTGTGTGTATGGGGTACGTCGGCCCCCAGACCCCACCCCTCTTTTTCATTTCTTAAATGTGGCAGGTCTGTCACTCAGCAGTGACATACTGACGTTATGACGTCACGGTCACCCCAACAGAGACTGGCCATGTAGGCCTAAAGCTCAATGTACTGTACTAGGACATCAGGAACAAAGGTTCACTTCACTCAGCAGTGACATACTGACGTTGTGACGTCATGGTCACCCCAACATAGACTGGCCATGTAGGCCTAAAGCTCAATGTACTGTACTAGGATGATATCAGGAACAAAGGCTCACTTCACTCAGCAGTGACATACTGACGTTGTGACGTCACGGTCACCCCAACAGAGACTGGCCATGTAGGCCTAAAGCTCAATGTACTGTACTAGGATAACATCAGGAACAAAGGCTCACTTCACTCAGCAGTGACATACTGACGTTGTGACGTCACGGTCACCCCAACAGAGACTGGCCATGTAGCTCACTTCACTCAGCAGTGACATACTGACGTTATGACGTCACGGTCACCCCAACAGAGACTGGCCATGTAGCTCACTTCACTCAGCAGTGACATACTGACCAGTTACACACTGACCAGCTAAAGAATAGAAGGATGGTTGAGAGGTTCATAGTTAATTGTATGTAAGGGTTCAAGTATGGTCTGGTGTTGACAAATCTCTCAAATTATTAATACACATGCACACACATGCATGTAGCCCATACACACATGGGTAACTCTCCTGAAAACTGGGTCATTGTGACCTATCCTATTTATTAAACAATAAAAAATCAAATCAAACAATGAGATATCATTCATTTGTGTATTTCAGCTCTAAATAGTTGTAAGAATCATATAAAATGTTTCCTTTAGCTGTGCATGTACCAAAATGTGTTTAATAAACAATTTTGTCTTGAAAAATGGGCATTTTGGGTGCTTAGTTTTGTGACATGCCCAACAGTCTTGCATAAAGTTTCTATTTTTTCAGAAACCACAAAATATTCTGCACACATATGCATGCACACTCAAGATGAGTAGTAGTCCTTCCTTTATAGTAACAATTTTGTGGATTTTACCAAAAAGGGTGTTTTAAAATAACATTTTAAATACCAGGTAGCGCTGACAACATGTGGTGTCCTCAAATATAATAAAAAATAATGCAGGTTTTCTTTGCCTCAACAATCTCTAAGACCCACTTTTTTCTTATTTAGTTATCAAAAAACATATTGTTGACAATGTATGTGCATGAACAGTAAATATAATTGTTAAATAGATTTTTTACAATTTTTTTTAAATCTTTGGTCATTGTCGTGTCCACAAAATGTGTTGTCAGCGCTACCTACATAATTAAAATTTTCACCTAGGGACTTCTTCTGCCCAAGTCAAAAGTTTACTACTTTCAAACAACTACTAAAGATCATTATTCATACAAAGTTTCAAATGTGTGGGATGTTTTGATTGGTCAAGAGAGCACAAAAACAGTATGGTGTCCACCCCTAAAAGGCTCGTTGTCAGCGCTACCTGGCCACTGAATGGGCCTTCTATGTGTAGAATAGCTTGTTCAGAGTTAAGTTCTTAACCATAAGGCCAAATTTGCCAATACAATACACATTTATTCTTTTAGCAGACATATCTTTCAATTCACAAGAAATTTAATTCATACAATTTTCTTTTAGTGGATGGATGACAATGGCGTCCTTGTTGTTGTCTGTGTTGCCCACAATGTTTTTCTCAAATTTAAATCTTATTCTTTTTTTTCTATCATTGGATACATATAAAAGTCTCCATTTCAAAGTAATCTGTGAGCTAAAAGTGATAAATGCACCGTAAAGTCTGTTTAAGTAGGTAAAATCATGTAATGATAATGGAGGACACCATGTTGTCAGCGCTACCAGTTGGTGTCCCTGTTGTCAGCGCTACCCAGAAATTATTGTTGTTATTAAGCTCTTTATATTTTACTTTTTTTTCTATCATTGAAAACATGTCTTCATTTCAAGGTAATCTGTAAGTTAAAAGTGATAAATGCACCATAAAGTCTGTTTAAGTAGGTAAAATTATGTAATGTAGGACACCATGTTGTCAGCGCTACCAGTTGGCGTCCCTGTTGTCAGCGCTACCCAGAATTTTTGAATTTTTATTAAGCTCTTTATATTGTAAATTACTGTATCTATGGGTTATTCCTGGTGGTAATGAAACTATTCTAACACATCCGCTATGAAAAATTGTCATTTTGAGTGGTGAGACATTATATAACAACATTTTGATATGAACCATGGTAATGTGCATAGATGACACAAACCAACACTAGTATTTAAACACATTTCTTTTGTATTATTTTGCAAATGAAACCATTTGTAAGTCTTTATTTCAAGAAAGTCTGCCATGTTAAAGTGATAAATGCACCATAAAGTCTATTTAAGTGGGTAAAATTATATAATGGAGGACACCATGTTGTCAGCGCTACCAGATGGTGTCCTGTTGTCAGCGCTACCCAGACATTTTTTTTTTTTAATTTAACACTTATTTTTTAATTGTCAAATTAATGGAATATCAGAGATAATAATGAAACTATTCTAAGACATTTGAAATAAAATAAATGGCATTTTGAGTGGCACGACATTATATAACAAAAAATAAAACAATCAATTATGGTAAGATCCAAAGACGGTATAAACCAACACCAATATTAAACTTTAAAAAAAAAATGTTTTTAATGAAATCATTCATAACTCTTTATTTCGAGACAGTCTGTTATTCTAAAGAGATAAATGCATCATAAAGTTTATTTAAGTTGATGAAATTATGTAATGAAGGACACCGTGTTGTCAGCGCTACCAGCTCTGGATGCATATATATAAAGTCATAAAACCCAGCAACGATAGCCTTGACTGATTTTGTTTTCATGTCATAAGAAAGTTGATTCATAAAGCTACTCTATGCATGCATTTTCTGTTCAATTTGCCCAATTTTATTTTTTGGCTTCTATGTCACATATTGGACCAGTTTTCAGGAGAGAAACCCACATGCATGTACCCCATACACAATCATGTACCCCATACAGACCTGCCTACTGCTACGATTTGGCCGTAGCAGCTACGAAAAATAAAGCTTTTCTACGGAGCTACGGCAACCTTAACATTGCTACGGAGAGAGAAAAATGCCGCCGCATTTTATTTTTGCTTATGTCGTTCCCGGTTTTGTCTGTTTCTAAGAGAAGACGCCGTGTCACGCGCGATAACCTAGTCACTTCCGTTTTTATCAGTGACTGCGCATGCGTTCTTATTACTTTCTCTGGAAAAAATGGCGGACTCCAGCAGCAGTAGTGATTCGGGAGATGTTTCAAACGAAAAAAAACGAACCCAAACCAGAAAACGAAAATCATCTGGCACACCATCTTGTTCTGAGAAAAAACATCGGCCTGACACACAAGTTTTCACAATAGCTTACACGGAGGAGTGGCCTTGCATCGTCAGAAGTCGACTTGGTGCGAACCATGCTCACTGCAACCTCTGCCATGCAGACTTCTCTGTGAATCATGGCGGTAGAGACGACCGTCAACACGTTCAATCGGCGAAACATAAACAGTACGTTTCGGCTCAGGAAGAGAACAAATTGATTGCCGTCGTTTGTGGATGCTACGAAAAAATTTGCCATGCTACTGAAAATTGATGGCTGGGCTACTGATTGGGAAAATTCCAAGTAGGCAGGTCTGCACATACACACAGTCATGTACCCCATAAATCAAGTTCCATTGGAACTTAATGCCCCATTTAACACTGATGCAATCCAATGCACTCTAGATGGTTACCAGGGGAAGGAAGAGGACAGGGAGACAAGGATAGAACCCTTAGCAGAGCACCATGTGTACAGCTTAGATGGATTGTGTGACTTTGATATGTCCACTCTGTACAGAAGACTGGTGCAGTGAAGAGAACAAGGAGTCAGAAGGAGAAGGCCCCAGCAGAGCACCATGTGTACAGCTTAGATGGATTGTGTGACTGATGTTTCCACTCTGTACAGAAGACTGGTGCAGTGAAGAGAACAAGGAGTCAGAAGGAGAAGGCCTCAGCAGAGCACCATGTGTACAGCTTAGATGGATTGTGTGACTTTGATATGTCCACTCTGTACAGAAGACTGGTGCAGTGAAGAGAACAAGGAGTCAGAAGGAGAAGGCCCCAGCAGAGCACCATGTGTACAGCTTAGATGGATTGTGTGACTGATGTTTCCACTCTGTACAGAAGACTGGTGCAGTGAAGAGAACAAGGAGTCAGAAGGAGAAGGCCTCAGCAGAGCGCCGTGTGTACAGCTTAGATGGATTGTGTGACTGATGTTTCCACTCTGTACAGAAGACTGGTGCAGTGAAGAGAACAAGGAGCCAGAAGGAGAAGGCCTCAGCAGAGCGCCGTGTGTACAGCTTAGATGGATTGTGTGACTGATGTTTCCACTCTGTACAGAAGACTGGTGCAGTGAAGAGAACAAGGAGTCAGAAGGAGAAGGCCTCAGCAGAGCGCCGTGTGTACAGCTTACGAAAGAGGAAGGAGGTCAACTACATGAAACTTGAAGTGCCCAACGATGATGAGTTTATCTGTAAGTTGACCATCTTTTGTGTGTTGGTGTGCAATCTTATGTACTTATGACATAGAAACTAGGACACCCAAAATTAAAGATGAATTACTATGATTGTGGCTTAGCATTAGGATCATCTTAAACTTTGGGGTAACTTGAATATCCTTGAAATTGTTCATCGTGTTGGTTGATACAATACATTTTAATCATTTCTTCTTTCCACAATACAAAATGTACCTTCTACTGACAGTTTCATCCACTCCTGTGGACTTCTTCAGAGTGACTGGGCTGATGACAAACTCACTCTCAGCTGAGATGATCGGGTGTTTCCGCCAGTCTTACGAAGATTGGCGAAAAGAGGAAGGCAGAAAACAAGAAAAAAGTCGCATTCAGGGAGCACTGGCGAAATGTGAATATCCACCATGGACCGTCAAGAAAGTAAAAACTGAAATTCTTGAAAAGAAGAAAGATAAAAAAACGAAAAAAGACAAAGACTTCAGAAAAAGAACAGATCAAAAGGCTTTGTGTCGTCCCATACGTGAAGGGACTGTCAGAAGGCATCAGTCGTGTCTTTAAAAAAACATCGGATAACAACAGCCATGCGTCCCCACCAGACCCTAAGAAACATCTTGGTACATCCAAAAAAGAAACAAAATACTGAAGATAAAGCTGAAGTGGTGTACAAAATTCCATGTCAGAACTGCAAAAAGGTCTATATAGGAGAATCAGGACGAAAATTTGGCACTAGACTTAATGAACACAAAAAGGACTGAATCCAAAGCGAACGCCGTTTACACCAGAGCAACAAGAAAGAACTCGGAGTCAACATATGGAAAAAGTGCAATCACAGACCATCAGAACATTGAAAATCATGAAATAGACTGGGAGGGGGCTAAAATATTGGAAAGGGAGAACTGGAAAATGCGATAAACTAAGGAGGCCATACACATCCGACTACAGTCAGCGGTCATGAACAGGGACGAGGGGGCCTTACTGTCGGGGATTTGCGACCCACTTTTTGCCAATCTTCGTAAGACTGGCGGAAACACATGATCATCTCAGCTGAGAGTGAGTTTGTCATCAGCCCAGTCACTCTGAAGAAGTCCACAGGAGTGGATGAAACCGTCAGTAGAAGGTACATTTTGTGTTGTGGAAAGAAGAAATGAGTAAAAGGGTAACTTGAAGCTGCATTTCAGAAGAAACGCTTATCACGGTTGCTATATGATCTTAATTTTCACACAAATGTTTTCTTTGATTTTTTGTACTGTGTCTTAACATTCAAACTATTTCTGAGGACTTATTTGATCTGCTCTTTACAACCTCATGTGTTGTGTTACACACTGTGAGGATTGTGACCAGGAGACTTTGTCTTTCCCCCTCTCCCTTTCCTTCAAACTGACTGGTGGATGTGTTGTGTTACAGACTGTGAGGACTGTGACCAGGAGACTTTGTCTTTCCCCCTCTCCCTTTCCTTCAAACTGACTGGTGGATGTGTTGTGTTACACACTGTGAGGACTGTGACCAGGAGACTTTGTCTTTCCCCCTCTCCCTTTCCTTCAAACTGACTGGTGGATGTGTTGTGTTACACACTGTGAGGACTGTGACCAGGAGACTTTGTCTTTCCCCCTCTCCCTTTCCTTCAAACTGACTGGTGGATGTGTTGTGTTACAGACTGTGAGGATTGTGACCAGGAGACTTTGTCTTTCCCCCTCTCCCTTTCCTTCAAACTGACTGGTGGATGTGTTGTGTTACAGACTGTGAGGACTGTGACCAGGAGACTTTGTCTTTTCCCCTCTCCCCTTCCTTCAAACTGACTGGTGGATGTGTTGTGTTACAGACTGTGAGGATTGTGACCAGGAGACTTTGTCTTTCCCCCTCTCCCTTTCCTTCAAACTGACTGGTGGATGTGTTGTGTTACAGACTGTGAGGACTGTGACCAGGAGACTTTGTCTTTTCCCCTCTCCCCTTCCTTCAAACTGACTGTGGTGGATGTGATGTGTTGCAGACTGTGAGGATTGTGACCAGGAGACTTTGTCTTTTCCCCTCTCCCCTTCCTTCAAACTGACTGGTGGATGTGATGTGTTGTGTTGCAGACTGTGAGGACTGTGACCAGGAGTACCACGGGGACTGTCCTGAACACGGGGCCTTCCATGTGGTGGAAGACACTCCAGTGAGTCTTCAATGTTCACAATCAATTTCCTAAGTCCAATTGTGTAACAGCTTTAGCAGTAAATGCATTTCTGTTCAGCAAAGTATGCTATCTAGAAGAAGAAGAATGGTATGCTATCCAGACGAAGAAGAAAGGCACGGCTCACGAACTTCTTCAAGTTCCACCATGGAGAATTGGTGATCAACTCCTCCAGAAAGCCAGCCCCCAGCCCTCCAACAAGATCTACTCGTTTCCTGCATGCTAAGGCGTACCAACTGCCAGCAGTCCTTCCTCCCTCGGACCCTTGCCGAATGGAACCTACTCCTGTCTGTGGCAGTGTCATCAGCCACAGTGGGAGCCTTCAAAGACCAGATCTAACCTCCTCCCCCAATTATTTCAATCAAATTTTAATGCACCAGTCAACAAGAAATGCGTTTTTGACACTTTTCGCCAAATTTCCACCAGTGCTCGAAGCGCCATGAGAAACCCGTCCAGAATTCCCGCCGCGAGAAAACGTCATGATTGTGTTGTGTGTATACATGATTGTGTTGTGGGGTTGTGTGTGTACATGATTGTGTTGTGCCTCTCGCATGAGAGGCCGCAAGGCCTAGTTGTCTTACCTGACCTGACCTGTGTGCACTGTGTGAATTCGTTACCGAAGCACCTAGGCAAGCAGTCATTAGTCATGTACGTTGAGGCACTGCTTGTCTGACTGAGTCCATCTTGCGATAGGCCTTCTGTTGGGCTTATGGTTGCAGGCAGAAGTTGTTTTGCATGCTTGTTACGCATGACTGCTCCAAAAATGCATAAGCGAATTTCAAAACGCGTTGATAAAAGCATGCGTTAACGGATCCCTGTCCCTAAAATGCAATGAGGACTTTTTATATTGTTTCCTAGCAAACTATTCTCAGGTTCCATGGAAGAAACGCAGGGACCCCCAAAGGGCCATGAAGACTTGCTAAATCATTTCCTTACAATACATGTTCAGGTTCAGTGAAGAAATGTGGGGGACTTGCTAAATCATTTCCTTACAATACATGTTCAGGTTTCATGGAAGAAATGTGGGGGACTTGCTTAATCATTTCTTTACAATACTTGTTCAGGTTCCATCAAAGAAACGTGGGGACCCCCAAAGGGCGGTGAAGACTCTGCCCACAGGCCTGGAGGTCAGACAGTCGGGGATCCCTGACGCTGGGCAGGGGGTGTTTGCCACACAGTTCTTCCCCAACCGCTCTCGATTTGGACCTTACCAGGGACGGCGGGTGACTGACCACAAGACTGCCCACACCTCTGGGTACTGCTGGCAGGTAGGTGATTCAACATTGTTGTTTTATAATAATGGACCTTACCAGGGATGTCACTGGATGAGATATGTGACACAAAGTGAACTGACACAGTGAATCGTGTGGTGTTCTCAGATTGTCAGTGACGAGGGCTTCACCTACTTTGTGGACGCCAAGGACTGCAAGGCGGCCAGTTGGATGAGATGTGTGACACACAAAGTGAACTGACACAGTGAATCATGTGGTGTCCTCAGATTGTCAGTGACGAGGGCTTCACCTACTTTGTGGATGCGAAGGACTGCAAGGCGGCCAGTTGGATGCGGTTCGTCAACTGTGCACGCACCAGAGAGGAGCAGAATGTGACGGCCTACCAGCACTGCGGAGAGATCTACTATAGGGCCCACCAAGACATACAGGTAGGTGGTGTGGTATAGGTAGTGATGTGTGTGACTGTTGTTTATAACATGACGGCCTATCAGCACTGTGGAGAGATCTACTATAGGGCCCACCAAGACATACAGGTAGGTGGTGTGGTAGATAGTGATATCTGTGATTGTTGTTTATAACATGACGGCCTACCAGCACTGTGGAGAGATCTACTATAGGGCCCACCAAGACATACAGGTAGGTGGTGTGGTAGATAGTAATATCTGTGACTGTTGTTTATAACATGACGGCCTACCAGCACTGTGGAGAGATCTACTATAGGGCACACCAGGACATACAGGTAGGTCATGTGGTATAGGTAGTAATATCTGTGATTGTTGTTTATAACATGACGGCCTACCAGCACTGTGGAGAGATCTACTATAGGGCCCACCAGGACATACAGGTAGGTCATGTGGTATAGGTAGTAATATCTGTGACTGTTGTTTATAACATGACGGCCTACCAACACTGTGGAGAGATCTACTATAGGGCGCACCAGGACATACAGGTAGGTGGTGTGGTAGATAGTGATATCTGTGACTGTTGTTTATAACATGACGGCCTATCAGCACTGTGGAGAGATCTACTATAGGGCCCACCAAGACATACAGGTAGGTGGTGTGGTAGATAGTAATATCTGTGATTGTTGTTTATAACATGACGGCCTACCAGCACTGCGGAGAGATCTACTATAGGGCGCACCAAGACATACAGGTAGGTGGTGTGGTATAGGTAGTGATATCTGTGATTGTTGTTTATAACATGACGGCCTACCAACACTGTGGAGAGATCTACTATAGGGCGCACCAGGACATACAGGTAGGTGGTGTGGTAGATAGTAATATCTGTGACTGTTGTTTATAACATGACGGCCTACCAGCACTGCGGAGAGATCTACTATAGGGCCCACCAAGACATACAGGTAGGTGGTGTGGTAGATAGTGATGTGTGTGACTGTTGTTTATAACATGACGGCCTACCAGCACTGTGGAGAGATCTACTATAGGGCACACCAGGACATACAGGTAGGTCATGTGGTATAGGTAGTGATGTGTGTGACTGTTGTTTATAACATGACGGCCTACCAGCACTGTGGAGAGATCTACTATAGGGCGCACCAAGACATTCAGGTAGGTGGTGTGGTAGATAGTGATATCTGTGATTGTTGTTTATAACATGACGGCCTACCAGCACTGTGGAGAGATCTACTATAGGGCCCACCAAGACATACAGGTAGGTGGTGTGGTAGATAGTGATATCTGTGATTGTTGTTTATAACATGACGGCCTACCAGCACTGTGGAGAGATCTACTATAGGGCGCACCAAGACATACAGGTAGGTGGTGTGGTATAGGTAGTGATATCTGTGACTGTTGTTTATAACATGACGGCCTACCAGCACTGTGGAGAGATCTACTATAGGGCACACCAAGACATACAGGTAGGTGGTGTGGTAGATAGTGATATCTGTGATTGTTGTTTATAACATGACGGCCTATCAGCACTGCGGAGAGATCTACTATAGGGCCCACCAAGACATACAGGTAGGTGGTGTGGTAGATAGTGATATCTGTGACTGTTGTTTATAACATGACGGCCTACCAGCACTGTGGAGAGATCTACTATAGGGCGCACCAAGACATACAGGTAGGTGGTGTGGTAGATAGTGATATCTGTGACTGTTGTTTATAACATGACGGCCTACCAGCACTGTGGAGAGATCTACTATAGGGCGCACCAAGACATACAGGTAGGTCATGTGGTATAGGTAGTGATGTGTGTGACTGTTGTTTATAACATGACGGCCTATCAGCACTGTGGAGAGATCTACTATAGGGCGCACCAAGACATACAGGTAGGTGGTGTGGTAGATAGTGATATCTGTGACTGTTGTTTATAACATGACGGCCTACCAGCACTGCGGAGAGATCTACTATAGGGCCCACCAAGACATACAGGTAGGTGGTGTGGTATAGATAGTGATATCTGTGACTGTTGTTTATAACATGACGGCCTACCAGCACTGTGGAGAGATCTACTATAGGGCCCACCAAGACATACAGGTAGGTGGTGTGGTAGATAGTAATATCTGTGACTGTTGTTTATAACATGACGGCCTATCAGCACTGTGGAGAGATCTACTATAGGGCGCACCAAGACATACAGGTAGGTGGTGTGGTAGATAGTAATATCTGTGACTGTTGTTTATAACATGACGGCCTATCAGCACTGTGGAGAGATCTACTATAGGGCCCACCAAGACATACAGGTAGGTGGTGTGGTATAGGTAGTGATATCTGTGACTGTTGTTTATAACATGACGGCCTATCAGCACTGTGGAGAGATCTACTATAGGGCCCACCAAGACATACAGGTAGGTGGTGTGGTAGATAGTGATATCTGTGACTGTTGTTTATAACATGACGGCCTATCAGCACTGTGGAGAGATCTACTATAGGGCGCACCAAGACATACAGGTAGGTGGTGTGGTATAGGTAGTGATATCTGTGATTGTTGTTTATAACATGACGGCCTACCAGCACTGTGGAGAGATCTACTATAGGGCCCACCAAGACATACAGGTAGGTGGTGTGGTATAGGTAGTGATATCTGTGACTGTTGTTTATAACATGACGGCCTATCAGCACTGTGGAGAGATCTACTATAGGGCACACCAAGACATACAGGTAGGTGGTGTGGTATAGGTAGTGATATCTGTGACTGTTGTTTATAACATGACGGCCTACCAGCACTGTGGAGAGATCTACTATAGGGCGCACCAAGACATACAGGTAGGTGGTGTGGTATAGGTAGTGATATCTGTGACTGTTGTTTATAACATGACGGCCTATCAGCACTGTGGAGAGATCTACTATAGGGCGCACCAAGACATACAGGTAGGTGGTGTGGTATAGGTAGTGATGTGTGTGACTGTTGTTTATAACATGACGGCCTATCAGCACTGTGGAGAGATCTACTATAGGGCGCACCAAGACATACAGGTAGGTCATGTGGTATAGGTAGTAATATCTGTGATTGTTGTTTATAACATGACGGCCTACCAGCACTGTGGAGAGATCTACTATAGGGCGCACCAAGACATACAGGTAGGTCATGTGGTATAGGTAGTAATATCTGTGATTGTTGTTTATAACATGACGGCCTATCAGCACTGTGGAGAGATCTACTATAGGGCGCACCAAGACATACAGGTAGGTGGTGTGGTATAGGTGATGTGTGTAGTGATGTCTGTGACTGTTGTTTATAACATGACGGCCTACCAGCACTGTGGAGAGATCTACTATAGGGCGCACCAAGACATACAGGTAGGTGGTGTGGTATAGGTAGTGATGTGTGTGACTGTTGTTTATAGCATGACGGCCTACCAGCACTGTGGAGAGATCTACTATAGGGCGCACCAGGACATACAGGTAGGTGGTGTGGTATAGGTAGTGATGTGTGTGACTGTTGTTTATAGCATGACGGCCTATCAGCACTGTGGAGAGATCTATTATAGGGCACTCCAAGGTGATTTATGTGTAGTTTGATCACCGTTTTATTTTGAAACATTTACCTCTGATTAGTTACTGCAAATACATAACATACGTTGAACAAGCAGACCTGTTTTCCCTACAGATTTGTCCTTAATTATTATGCTTTGAGACCTCCGATATGCTGTTACGGTCAGCAACAAGCTGAAAGAGTGCGGAAAAGAAAAGAAAATCAAAAGAAGGCATGGCGTTTAAGCCATACTCGCTACTGTGTCGTCTGCTATCAAAGCTATCACTTCGAGTGATATCCCTTGAATGAATACTTCAGGTTTATTTCTCCATGCTGCCATTTTTCTAGGTACAAAGTGAAGGCATGCTGGAAAAAAACCACTCGCAAGCGGATGATTCCGACTCGGATCCTTATCAGACGCCAAAGAAAAAAGTGAGTCCCCCCAATTCCCTAGTGAGTCCCCCCAATTCCCTGAACGCAACCAACATTTCGGCAGTTGTTGGGT
Source organism: Phymorhynchus buccinoides (assembly GCA_017654935.2). Classification (NCBI taxonomy): domain Eukaryota; kingdom Metazoa; phylum Mollusca; class Gastropoda; order Neogastropoda; family Raphitomidae; genus Phymorhynchus; species Phymorhynchus buccinoides. The sequence goes on from CM065712.1 coordinate 32,657,282, forward strand.
TTGGATGGAAGTTGCAGCGTGCGTGTATCCCCCCCCCCCCCCCCCCCCCGCCCCTATGCTCAAAATTTTCACGGCAGCAAAAAATTCTGTGAAAGGATTTCTCGGCCAGCAAAATACGGACAGATGCCTGGAATTACTGATTTTAGAGCTTGGGATTACTGACAGTGAAGATTTGGGGTAAACAGGTCTGAACAAGAAAACAATTGATGTTTAGCCAATATAAAGATTTGTTATTGTCATTTTAAACAGGCTGGCGCAGAAATCTTAGTGTGGTATGGCGCTGAATATGGCCGTGAACTGGGAATAATACGAGACGACGATGAGAAGACCCAGAGAAAGAAGCAGACAGGTTGGTTGGTACATCATCACCTTACAGCGTGTGTCATGAACACCATGGTGATAAGAGAAAGAGAAAGAAGCAGACAGGTTGGTACATCATCACCTTACAGCGTGTGTCATGAACACCATGGTGATAAGAGAAAGAGAAAGAAGCAGACAGGTTGGTACATCATCACCTTACAGTGTGTGTCCTGAACACCTTGGTGAGAAGAGAAAGAGAAAGAAGCAGACAGGTTGGTACATCATCACCTTACAGTGTGTGTCCTGAACACCATGGTGAGAAGAGAAAGAGAAAGAAGCAGACAGGTTGGTACATCATCACCTTACAGTGTGTGTCCTGAACACCTTGGTGAGAAGAGAAAGAAGCAGACAGGTTGGTACATCATCACCTTACAGTGTGTGTCCTGAACACCATGGTGAGAAGAGAAAGAGAAAGAAGCAGACAGGTTGGTACATCACCACCTTACAGTGTGTCCTGAACACCATGGTGAGAAGAGAAAGAAGCAGACAGGTTGGTACATCATCACCTTACAGTGTGTGTTCTGAACACGATGGTGAGAAGAGAAAGAAGCAGACGGGGTGGGGGGGGGGGGGGGGTGTATGGGAAACTAAATTGGTCTATGTAAATAACAGGTGCTTTTATGCATGTATTTTATGTCTCAGTTTATAATATAATGTCTCGTCAGTTTTAGATTTAAGTGCACGCTGAAAACATAATTTCTTCATTTGAAGACAATAAAGAATTTTGAATTTAAAAGTCAAACACAAAAGTAACACTGCACTGTTGAAGTTCAATTGTATGTTAGTACCGCAATTTGTAGATGCTTTGATGAAGTCAAAGACAGATAAAACTGTGTTATGCGAATTCACTTGTTGTCTTAATCCCAGCTAATGAATGAAACATTGTGTGTCCACAGCCCCAGTTCCTGATGATCATGGTGATGATGACGATGGAGATGAAGGCAGAAGGACCTGTTCAGACTCAGAGTTGAGGACCAGCGATGTGGATTTCACAGACTCGGAGGACGACCGCCACAACAAACCAAGGTCTGCCCCAGCCAAGGTAGGAGACCCCTTTCCTCTTACTGAAATACACACAGAGGACGACCACCACAACAAACCAAGGTCTGCCCCAGCCAAGGTAGGAGACCCCTTTCCTCTTACTGAAATACACTCAGAGGACGACCACCACAACAAACCACGGTCTGCCCCAGCCAAGGTAGGATTCCTCTTACTGTAATACACACACAGGACGACCACCACAACAAACCACGGTCTGCCCCAGCCAAGGTAGGATTCCTCTTACTGAAATACACTCAGAGGACGACCACCACAACAAACCACGGTCTGCCCCAGCCAAGGTAGGATTCCTCTTACTGAAATACACTCAGAGGACGACCACCACAACAAACCAAGGTCTGCCCCAGCCAAGGTAGGAGACCCCTTTCCTCTTACTGAAATACACACAGAGGACGACCACCACAACAAACCAAGGTCTGCCCCAGCCAAGGTAGGAGACCCCTTTCCTCTTACTGAAATACACTCAGAGGACGACCACCACAACAAACCAAGGTCTACCCCAGCCAAGGTAGGAGACCCCTTTCCTCTTACTGAAATACACTCAGAGGACGACCACCACAACAAACCAAGGTCTGCCCCAGCCAAGGTAGGATTCCTCTTACTGTAATACACACACAGGACGACCACCACAACAAACCACGGTCTGCCCCAGCCAAGGTAGGAGACCCCTTTCCTCTTACTGAAATACACACAGAGGACGACCCCCACAACAAACCAAGGTCTGCCCCAGCCAAGGTAGGAGACCCCTTTCCTCTTACTGAAATACGCTCAGAGGACGACCACCACAACAAACCAAGGTCTACCCCAGCCAAGGTAGGAGACCCCTTTCCTCTTACTGAAATACACTCAGAGGACGACCACCACAACAAACCAAGGTCTGCCCCAGCCAAGGTAGGATTCCTCTTACTGTAATACACACACAGGACGACCACCACAACAAACCACGGTCTACCCCAGCCACGGTAGGAGACCCCTTTCCTCTTACTGAAATACACAGAGGACGACCACCACAACAAACCAAGGTCTGCCCCAGCCAAGGTAGGATTCCTCTTACTGTAATACACACACAGGACGACCACCACAACAAACCACGGTCTGCCCCAGCCAAGGTAGGATTCCTCTTACTGAAATACACTCAGAGGACGACCACCACAACAAACCAAGGTCTGCCCCAGCCAAGGTAGGAGACCCCTTTCCTCTTACTGAAATACACACAGAGGACGACCACCACAACAAACCAAGGTCTGCCCCAGCCAAGGTAGGAGACCCCTTTCCTCTTACTGAAATACACAGGACGACCACCACAACAAACCAAGGTCTGCCCCAGCCACGGTAGGAGACCCCTTTCCTCTTACTGAAATACACAGAGGACGACCACCACAACAAACCAAGGTCTGCCCCAGCCAAGGTAGGAGACCCCTTTCCTCTTACTGAAATACACAGAGGACGACCCCCACAACAAACCAAGGTCTGCCCCAGCCAAGGTAGGAGACCCCTTTCCTCTTACTGAAATACACTCAGAGGACGACCACCACAACAAACCACGGTCTGCCCCAGCCAAGGTAGGAGACCCCTTTCCTCTTACTGAAATACACACAGAGGACGACCACCACAACAAACCAAGGTCTGCCCCAGCCAAGGTAGGAGACCCCTTTCCTCTTACTGAAATACACTCAGAGGACGACCACCACAACAAACCAAGGTCTACCCCAGCCAAGGTAGGAGACCCCTTTCCTCTTACTGAAATACACAGAGGACGACCCCCACAACAAACCACGGTCTGCCCCAGCCAAGGTAGGATTCCTCTTACTGAAATACACACACAGGACGACCACCACAACAAACCACGGTCTGCCCCAGCCAAGGTAGGATTCCTCTTACTGTAATACACACAGAGGACGACCACCACAACAAACCACGGTCTGCCCCAGCCAAGGTAGGAGACCCCTTTCCTCTTACTGAAATACACACAGAGGACGACCACCACAACAAACCAAGGTCTGCCCCAGCCAAGGTAGGAGACCCCTTTCCTCTTACTGAAATACACACAGAGGACGACCACCACAACAAACCAAGGTCTGCCCCAGCCAAGGTAGGAGACCCCTTTCCTCTTACTGAAATACACTCAGAGGACGACCACCACAACAAACCACGGTCTGCCCCAGCCAAGGTAGGATTCCTCTTACTGTAATACACACAGAGGACGACCACCACAACAAACCACGGTCTACCCCAGCCAAGGTAGGATTCCTCTTACTGTAATACACACAGAGGACGACCACCACAACAAACCACGGTCTGCCCCAGCCAAGGTAGGAGACCCCTTTCCTCTTACTGAAATACACACAGAGGACGACCACCACAACAAACCAAGGTCTGCCCCAGCCAAGGTAGGAGACCCCTTTCCTCTTACTGAAATACACTCAGAGGACGACCACCACAACAAACCAAGGTCTACCCCAGCCAAGGTAGGAGACCCCTTTCCTCTTACTGAAATACACTCAGAGGACGACCACCACAACAAACCAAGGTCTGCCCCAGCCAAGGTAGGATTCCTCTTACTGTAATACACACACAGGACGACCACCACAACAAACCACGGTCTACCCCAGCCAAGGTAGGATTCCTCTTACTGAAATACACACAGAACAAGAGGCAAAGCCTGCAAGGCTCACGTCTGATTTTTATTACTATAGCAGGCATGGGAATTCCCATGACAATTCCCATGCCTGTATAGAGAGAATACTGTTATGTAGACACTTGTGCATCTGAAAACAGAATTAATTTTTATTTTACTGTGTAAATTAAAATTATTTCTATGCACCCCTACCCCTTTCTTTAAAATTTAATTATATGTATGCGCATGTAACAGTGGAGCCCTATTTTTATTTTTGGCAAACAAGTAAAATTGAAAAGCATATTGACCAAACTTTCAGAAAAAACATAGTGACCAATCCCCCCCCCCCCCCCCCCCCCCGCCGGGGTAAGGGGGGTCTACGGACACCTGTAGTAGGCCTAGTCTTTGCCTGTGGGTCTAAGCCTCTTACTCTTAGAAAATTAATAATTGAAGTTGCGTGATCTGTTACTGTTTTAAACTGATCGTTCATGCGATGAAAACGTGTTCCACATCATCTACATTTCTGTAAGATATTTTATATTAGTCCTAATATTTTATTTTCGTTTCGTTAAGTCCCCCCCCCCCCTCTGCCACAAAGCAAAGGTCAAGGTCACAGCCAGCAAGCTCGTCCATGTTTATCTTCCCCTGTACAGTCTTTGCTCATGGTGATCAATCGTCTAGGACTAACAAAGGATTCGTACGTCGAAGGCAGTGAAATCGACGAACCCTGGATTTTCCGTATATATTTTTTTCAAGACTGAAATGAATGTGGGCTAAATGTTAAGTACGTCGTCTTGATTATGAGGTAAGGCATGGACTCTAGGCCTAGGCCTTGTTGCCGGAAGTGCAGTAGGCTAAGTTGTGCGCAGAGATGATGGGCAAATGAACACGAACAACCGTTACTCAAAGGCGCAAATAAAAGCTAAACAACCGGGCCGTCAACGCACACACTCGGTACATCCATTTGTTACAGAAAATATAAGTTGACGACGTTAAAATGTACCTATTTGTACACACCTGAAGTCTTGTGTTTCTTTTTAAAGAGCGTTTTTGTATATCTAATGGAGAGTCTTCTTTCCAGTATGTATCTCCTACTCGGTACAACACAACTACAACAAATGATTTTCTTTCTTTTGTTCCTTACCGATGTATCTGACTGCTTTGATCGCCATGACTTGAAGGCTCACGTCAAAATCAAGTATCCTGCTAACTTTAACCCTCTATCATCTTATGTTTTTTTGAGAAAATGACAACGTTAAAGTTTCAGTGGAGAGTGAGTCTTTAGTTTGAAGAGTGTGACTGAGTCAAGGTTCAAGGTTGCACAACCTTATCTTTATTTTGTTCTTTATCAATGTATCTGACTGCTTTGATCGTCGTGACTTGAAGGCTCACGTCAAAATCAAGTATCCTGCTAACTTTAACCCTCTAACGCCTTATATGTTTAGAGAAAATGACAACGTTAAGGTTTGAGTTAAGGTTAAAGGTCAGGGCCACGGACGCAACACACACACACATACACACAGACACACAACCGAACATGTACGATACTATAGACTCACTTTGTTTTAAAAAACGACGTGAGCCAAAAATGCTGTATATATGCATGCACGTGATAAAGTGCACCGCTGAGCAATGGAATGCGCAAACACAGTGTTTGCCTGTGGACACAAAGACACATCACATTGGCATGATTGTTCTTATGTCTTCACCCTGACACATACACATGCATAATAAATATATAAGCACATTAAATGTGCACAGAAACTTGTGCATTTTCCTGCTAATTCATCCCCATATTCAAGCTTATGTACACACATTTTCTATAGAGAAAGAGTGCTTTTATGTGTGTGCATGCTTCCTGTCTCGCATGCTTGTATGGAAGTATCGGTGTACGCACACAACAGTACACAGTAGAAAGAAAAACTGAAGTATTGTGTGTGAAGAAAAGAAATAGGGGGGGGGATGAATTTGTTGGTGATGAATTTGTTGGTTTGTGAAATATTTCTTATTATTGCTATTGTCAGTCATACACCTAAAGGTCGACATTGCTGTTGTGTGATTTCAGAAAGCCAAAGTTGTCAAACCTCCCACCCAGCCCAGCAGCGTAGACCCCAAGTCAAACGGAGCTTCAGCTCTCAAACCCACCAGAAGCCATGTTTGTCAGAGGTGTTCTGCCGCCTTTGTGCTGTTCAACAGTTTGAAACTTCATGCAAAGTTTGTTCATCAGGAGAAAATACAGGCTGAACCCCCTGTGTCCACCACAGCTGACCGCCTTGAGGTTGGTCACCATGGTGATGGGAAGGAGGGGGGGGAGGCTAGTCGGAAGAAACATGTGCAGAGAGAGAGAAATTCATTGGCTGAAATTGGCAGTGGGCAGAGAGATGGAGAGAACGGGAAAAGAAGGCATGTGTGTGATGTGTGCAGTAAGGCTTTCACCCAGGCTGGTAGCTTGAAGAGACACACACTGATTCATACTGGAGAGAAACCATTCGTGTGCAGTGTGTGCAGTGAGGCTTTCACCCAGGCTGGTAACTTGAAGAGACACACACTGATTCATACTGGAGAGAAACCATTCGTGTGCAGTGTGTGCAGTAAGGCTTTTACTCTGGCTTGTAGCTTGAAGACACACCAAAGACTCCACACAGAAGAGAGGCCATACAAATGTCCACACTGTGAGGCAGACTTTAATCAGTCAGGTCCATTACAGGGACACATCCGGTCAGTGCATGCAGGGGACAAGCCCTACGTCTGTGACGTCTGTGGGAAGGCTTTCTCTCACACTGGTCACTTAGATAGACACAAGAGAATCCACACGGGGGAAAAACCTTATGTGTGTTCAGACTGTGGGAAAGGGTTTAATCAGGCCAGTAATCTAAGGAAACATCGCCTGACCCACACAGGTGAGAAACCCCACGTGTGTTCAGACTGTGGGAAAGGGTTTAATCAGGCCAGTCATCTAAGGAAACATCGCCTGACCCACACAGGTGAGAAACCCCACGTGTGTTCAGACTGTGGGAAAGGGTTTAATCGGGCCAGTACTCTAAGTAGACATCACCTGACCCACACAGGTGAGAAGCCCCACCCCTGTCCTCACTGCCCTGCTGCCTTCACCAGGCCTGATAGGTTGAAGAAGCACCTTGAGAAAGTTCACCAGTGAACAGTGCACACACTGCAGATACATCACACCATGATGTCATTTCTTTATGACATCACAACATGACATCATTTCTTTGTGAGGTCACAACATGATGTCATTTCTTTATGACCTCACAAAATGACATAATTTCTTTATGAGGTCACAACGTTATACATCACAAACATGATGTGGTTTTTACATCACAAAATGTCATTTCATTTCATGTCACAGTTCTAATTCTAACTTCGCACTTTGAAAAGTATACATGCTCTCTTTCTATTTGTTGAAGGATGTTCTGTTGTACAACAAAAGTTTTAACCACAAACACATTTTATTATCATGTGTATTGATATGTTTGTATTGATTGTTGGTGAGAAGTATTCCAAATGTTATTTGCTTGACTGTTATAAGTTAATAATGGTTACTCTGTTTTAAATGTGCACATTTCTAAGTTCATGTAATGAAATTTAATAATTATTTGATTGGTATAACTTTGTTTCACACGTTTGATTAACATTCTTTCAGTTATGTTGTATATCTGTCATGTTGTTGCACCTAACCTGAATTTCTCTTTGGGAAATATTAAAGTATACTTGAACTTGAAACACACACACACACTAAGAAACACAACCAAACAATGGTAAGAACATAGACTCACTTCGTGAACCGCAAAGTGTTATTTCCTGACTGATCCATCATTACCTGGTCATTTCATCATTGTTTCATGAATTCATTTAGGTGGCAAACACAATGATAAAGAATCTGTTACAACAAACCCCAAGTACTGTATATTGGACTGCAGTAGTGTGTTGATGAGGGGATATTTATGTTTTCATTTCCCAACTGAACTAACAATGGCTTACAAATTCCAAAGAACCGGTTACAACAAACCTGAAGTACTGCATTAGTGTGTTCATGTTGTGGGTATTTATGTTTTCATTTCCTAACTGAAATAATGATGGCTTACACATTCCAAAGCATGCAGGAATGAAAACAGCTCCACAGAAATATTTGGATGAGTGATGTTTGCGCTCGCCGGCAAATGGCGCGTTTAGGACGACAGAAGAAAAATTACATGAAAGTGTAGGGCGTACTTGTTTTTGGTTTGTTTTGTTTTGTTTTTTACGGTAAACATTGTTGCTCACTATCACTATTAGTGTTGCCCTACCACATGAAATATGGGTTTTATAGCATGAAAACACTGCCTTTGTTTTATGTATGTGTGAAGGCAAAGATAATGACGTTCAAAATGTGTTTTAAAGATCAGTATTAATATATACAGTCGACCCCCTCACGATCAGTATTAATATATACAACAAAATGAAATGTGTTTTATAGCATGAAAACTCTGCCTTTGTTTGTTTTATGTATGTGTGAAGGCAAAGATAATGACGTTCATAATGTGTTTTAAAGATCAGTATTAATATATACAGTCGACCCCCTCACGAACGGCCCTCTGAATTACGACCTCCCCTCTTTTACGACTGAAATATGAATGACGGATCGTTTTTCTTCTAAACTTGCCTCCTCATTTACGACTCCCCCTCTAACGCATCTTGCGACCGTAAATCTTGTTGATTTTACGACCGATGCAACACATTCTGACAATTATCAGTCGCAAAAACGATGATATCTATCCTTCTCGGCCTCAGTTCGAGCCGACGCACAGCTGGGGTACCACTGTTGTTAGGTCAATCTCGGTAAAAACGAACCGTTCTCATGCCGAAATTGAAGAATTTAATCAGCGATATCACGATCTGACCACTAAATGTCACCACTTTTATGCACATGTGTCATCACTGAGCAGTTTATGATCAAAGTTTGAACTGAAACAGTCGCGATCGTGTCGATCTTTACGAACTCTGTGCACACGTAGGCCTAAATGCGAAGTCAACTTCCAAGTTGAAACTAGGTGATCGGTCACACTCCATAAGTTGGAACTCAGTGAATGGTCTCACTTTACAAAAAATAAGTTGAAAAGCAGCTCCTTTCCGTTATCAAACTGATAAATCGGCGTTAGTGCGTGCACTGAAACACTCACTGAATGCAAACAACACACAAAATCCGATAAATGAAAGCAGCTGGCGCATTAGCGTTTGCCGTGATTTCGTATTTGCGGTATATGCGGCGCCATTTTGTCAGCCGAGTTGTATGCGCGGTAAAAGTTCCGTGTGTGCAAACTGTGATTGAAAATGAACTGCCAGAGCGTAAAATGGCGAAAATTAGGTCTGTACTGTTGTTATGTGTAGTTTGTGTGTGAGTGCAACACGGGCCGCGAGCACACTTTCTGTTTTAGCCCGTTTTCGCTCGTTTTCGTATATTAGCTAGACCGCGATGTTTCATTCAAGAATGACGGAGAAAGCATGTTTTAGTTCTAGTGTATGCATGCGCTGTGCGTCATATACGGTGTAGTGAGTCACTGAGTGCATTGTTTTGGTCGCCCCTGATTAAGACCCCCCTCTTTTACGACAGATTTTGCGCGATTTTTTGAAGGTCTTAAAAGAGGGGGTCGACTGTACAACAAAATGAAATGTGTTTTATAGCGTGAAAACTGCCTTTGTTTGTTTTATGTATGTGTGAAGGCAAAGATAATGACGTTCAAAATGTGTTTTAAAGATCAGCATTGACATAATTGTAAGTTTTGTTTGTCTTTTGTGTAAAAACATTGTAGTGTGTGTGAGAGAGTAGTGTGTGTGAGAGTGTGTGTGAGCGTGTTTCCTTAACTCTCTTGTGCGGTGAACGTTAAAAAAAAAATCGGATCGGAAACGTCTAGAACGTACGGATTCCACGTGGCCAGTTTGGGCGCTTCCATTTTGTTTCTATCACACGGCAGTCACGTGAGCGCTTCAGCCTCGCTTTCGCTATAGATTACACTTCCGTCCTGTTGCTTGCAATGGCTTCTAGGCCGATTGGTTTGAAATATATGAATTTTTGAAAATTAGTGACCGACTTCGGCATTTTCGCGATATTTCCAATATGGATGACGAACAGTTATGGCGTCCATTGATTGAGGAAAGCGATGAATAGTGGTATTTTTGTGAAAGATGGGACTTTTGAGATCGCGAAGTGATGAGTAAGGAGTGTATTCTGACCTATTTCGGCAGCGAGCTTGTGTTTGTTCGATCGATGCAAATTTTTGAAGTCGTGTTACTGACATCGGCATTTTCCCGACTTTTACATCATGGATGATGAGTCGTTATTGCATCCACTGAGTGATGACAGCGATGAAAATTCCCTTTTTTGTGAAAGATAGGAATTATAAGATCGTGAAGTGAAAGGGTAAGTGAATGTTTTTTTCCATTTCAGTCGTCTTAGGCTTCAACAGTCTGCAAAAGTAGGCAGTGAATGACTAGTGAATGCAGTTTGCGAATACACTTTGGCATTTACTTTTCAATTAAAAAGTAAGTATCGCAACATTTTATGTTTATGTGTTTCACAAAATCAGTATTTAACAGGTAAGAATGACATTTTTTTAAATAGGTGTGTGTGTATGTGCGTGACAGTAAGAGTGATACAGCCATGGTGAATGTTTACTGAAGCGAATATAGCAAGTGGAACTGTTTAATGTATTTATTTGATGTTTGTATTATCTACAAATTGTGTTGCTGTGTACTTTTGCCATAAATGATAACCGCTAAAAGGAACATTGCTACTTACTAAATAATTTAGCATTGCTAGTGGACTATGACTGATAACATACCTGTGTGCATAATGTCTGCAAAGCAGAGTTGTTATTTTTCATTATTTGAAAGAGTGACATTGTTACTTATGTATCGTTGCTAGAGCAGTATGAATGATAACATACATGTGTGCATAATGTCTGCAAAGCAGAGTTGTTATTTTTTTTCCATTAGCATATTTGAAAGAGTGAAACAATGTGTTTAAGTGAAAGTAAATTTAAAGAGAGTAAGTACCCATATTCTACGGACTATAAGGCGGTACCTTTTCCCAGACCTCAGTGCCTCACAGTGTGACTGATAAAATAGTGTACCTTTTCCCACACAGACCTCAGTGCCTCACAGTGTGACTGATAATATAGTGAGGAAATAGTGTACCTTTTCCCAGACAGACCTCTGTGCCTCACAGTGTGACTGATAATATAGTGAGGAAATACTGTACCTTTTCCCACACAGACCTCTGTGCCTCACAGTGTGACTGATAATATAGTGAGGAAATAGTGTACCTTTTCCCACACAGACCTCTGTGCCTCACAGTGTGACTGATAATATAGTGAGGAAATAGTGTACCTTTTCCCAGACAGACCTCTGTGCCTCACAGTGTGACTGATAATATAGTGAGGAAATAGTGTACCTTTTCCCACACAGACCTCTGTGCCTCACAGTGTGACTGATAATATAGTGAGGAAATAGTGTACCTTTTCCCCACAGACCTCTGTGCCTCACAGTGTGACTGATAATATAGTGAGGAAATACTGTACCTTTTCCCACACAGACCCCTGTGCCTCACAGTGTGACTGATAATATAGTGAGGAAATACTGTACCTTTTCCCACACAGACCTCTGTGCCTCACAGTGTGACTGATAATATAGTAAAATAGTGTACCTTTTCCCACACAGACCTCTGTGCCTCACAGTGTGACTGATAATATAGTGAGGAAATACTGTACCTTTTCCCACACAGACCTCTGTGCCTCACAGTGTGACTGATAATATAGTGAGGAAATACTGTACCTTTTCCCACACAGACCTCTGTGCCTCACAGTGTGACTGATAATAGTATAGTATAGTATAGTGTGGGACTGGCTCAAGCCTAAGCCTCGCGGCTTATAAACGTCCCTTCATTGACACTGTTTTGTTTGCATAAGCATGCCTTTTAAAATTATGATTGTAATTCAATCATCATGTTTACAAAATAGTTGACTAAAATTTTCATCTTTGTCAAGGAGATTTTTGAAGGTATTTAGTGTTGGTGCTCTTTTTAGGTTAGGTGTTAGTAAATTCCAGAGGTTAGCAACTCGATTACTAAAACAATGTTTACGCCTGTTAGTATTACAACGCTGTATATGTAATTTTCCCTCTTGATTTCTAGTGCTGTTATAAATGGATAGTGTAAAAAGAGAATCAATGCTAATGTCATCTAAGTTGTTAAAAATGTTGTACATCTGTATAAGGTCTCCCCTAACACGTCTTCCTTTTAATGAATGAAGGTTTAACATTTTTAATCTATCTTGGTAATTAAAATCTTTACAACTTTTAACCATTTTGGTTGCTCTCCTCTGTACCCTTTCAATAGAAGCTGACTGACGTTTTAAATACGGGTACCAGATGATATTACCATACTCTAAATGTGAACGTACCAATGATTTGTATAGTAACAAAAATGTTTCCTTATCTAAACGAATGAATGTTCTTTTAATTATTCCCAACATCTGATTTGCCTTATTTATCCCTTTATGAATATGTGTATCAAAAGTAAGATTATTGTCAAATACGACTCCAAGGTCTTTTTCCTCAGTACATGCATTTATCTTTTGCTCTTCTTGATCAATTTTCATAACATAATCATATTCTGGATTCTTTTTGCCTACATGCATAACTTTGCATTTTGACACATTAAAATATAGGTTCCAGTCGTCCGTCCACTTCTGGAGGTTATTCAAGTCACTTTGTATAGTATTGTTTTCTGTTGTATTGTTATAAATCTTTGTGTCGTCTGCAAATATTTTGCATGTGCTTTGTATAAAATTTGGTAAATCATTGATAAAAATTGTAAATAAGACTGGTCCGAGGATACTGCCCTGGGGGATACCACTTAAAACATCATTTTTTTCAGAGTATTCTGAACCAACTCGAACACTTTGTTTTCGTCCACTTAAAAATGATCGAACCCACTGAAGTATATTATCGCAGATACCATATGCATTCATTTTTAGAAGAAGTCTTTCGTGTGGTACTGTATCGAAGGCCTTTTTGAAATCAAGATAAATAACATCAAGTGTAGATCCGTTATCCAAAACACTGGTAAAATCATCCATAACTTCTAGTAGTTGAGTGACGCAAGATCTTTTTCTTCTAAAGCCGTGTTGACATTTCGTATATAATTCATTTTCTGTCATGTGGGAAACTATTTCATCCCTAATTAATGACTCCAAAACTTTGCTAGCTATACATGTTAGACTAACTGGTCTATAATTCCCCGGGTCTGATCTAGTTCCTTTTTTAAAAATCGCTGTTACATATGCAGTTTTCCAATCCTCAGGAATATCACCGGACTCTAAAGACATATTAAAAAGTGTACTTAATGGTTGCGCAAGTTCATCACATAATTCTTTTAACACCCTAGGTGGAATACCATAATATAGTGAGGAAATAGTGTACCTTTTCCCACACAGACCCCTGTGCCTCACAGTGTGACTGATAATATAGTGAGGAAATAGAGTAACAAAAATCTGAATTTTGTGTAAAATTTTGGGGGGGGTGCCTTGTAATCAGATGCGCCTTGTAGTCCGTAAAATATGGTATGTTTGATTTTTAAAGTGACCGTGTTACCCTCTGCCCTGTGAACCTATGCATTGTATTACCCATGGTTAGAATGTATTGGTAACAGTAATGTCAAATGTGTCTGTGTTTAGAAGGAAGGATGTGTTTTATTTCTAAAGAGAATGTAAAACTTTGCTTTCTATTACCACGCTAGAGATAATTTTATATGTGAGAATATGAAATATTGTAAATAGTGCCTTTGAAACTGAATATTGTTAATTTGTATGTGCCACATGTAATATGATTAAGTAAATAATAATACAATATGTGTATTTGGTTTTAAAAGTGGACATCATTATCACCCTATGATCCTCACACTGTTAGGATTTTAAGGCCTGAACACTATGATCCTGCACACTGTTAGGATTTTAAGGCCTGAACACTATGAATAGTATGATACTGCACACTGTTAGGATTTTAAGGCCTGAACACTGGATTGGAAAGGAAGGTGATGGTGGCGTTGGCTTTTTTTCCAACTTTGTTGACCAGCTCGCCCTTGAGTGTCTTTGTACTGTGTACTTGTTTTTTAAAGTGGGCATCGTTATCGTTTCATTGCCATAGTTATGTGTAGCAGCAGTATCACTATCAACAAAGTGTATGATGTATTTTCAGCCTTTGTATGAGAATTACTACCGTCACATGTGTCCTATTCCTTGCGTGGCCACACTGAGCAGTATCACTACCAACAAAGTGCATGATGTATTTTCAGCCTTTGTATGAGAATTACTACCGTCACATGTGTCCTATTCCTTGCGTGGCCACACTGAGCAGTTGTATGAATGTTTGCGTGGAATGTGTAACATTTTGTGTAACAACTGTGAACAGTTTAATTATATGAATGTCTGTGTACATATGGGGGCATGTGAGTGTGTTTTTGTGTAACAACTGTGAACAGTTTAATTATATGTATGTTTGTGTACATATGGGGGCATGTGAGTGTGTTTCTGTGTAACAACTGTGAACAGTTTAATGATATGTATGTTTGTGTACATATGGGGGCATGTGAGTGTTTCTGTGTAACAACTGTGAACAGTTTAATTATATGGATGCTTGTGTACATATGGGGGCATGTGAGTGTGTTTCTGTGTAACAACTGTGAACAGTTTAATTATATGAATGTTTGTGTACATATGGGGGCATGTGAGTGTGTTTCTGTGTAACAACTGTGAACAGTTTAATGATATGGATGTTTGTGTACATATGGGGGCATGTGAGTGTGTTTCTGTGTAACAACTGTGAACAGTTTAATTATATGGATGTTTGTGTACATATGGGGGCATGTGAGTGTGTTTCTGTGTAACAACTGTGAACAGTTTAACTATATGGATGTTTGTGTACATATGGGGGCATGTGAGTGTGTTTCTGTGTAACAACTGTGAACAGTTTAATGATATGGATGTTTGTGTACATATGGGGGCATGTGAGTGTGTTTTTGTGTAACAACTGTGAACAGTTTAATTATATGGATGTTTGTGTACATATGGGGGCATGTGAGTGTGTTTCTGTGTAACAACTGTGAACAGTTTAATTATATGGATGTTTGTGTACATATGGGGGCATGTGAGTGTGTTTCTGTGTAACAACTGTGAACAGTTTAATTATATGGATGTTTGTGTACATATGGGGGCATGTGAGTGTGTTTTTGTGTAACAACTGTGAACAGTTTAATTATATGGATGTTTGTGTACATATGGGGGCATGTGAGTGTGTTTCTGTGTAACAACTGTGAACAGTTTAATTATATGGATGCTTGTGTACATATGGGGGCATGTGAGTGTGTTTTTGTGTAACAACTGTGAACAGTTTAATTATATGGATGTTTGTGTACATATGGGGGCATGTGAGTGTGTTTCTGTGTAACAACTGTGAACAGTTTAATGATATGGATGTTTGTGTACATATGGGGGCATGTGAGTGTGTTTCTGTGTAACAACTGTGAACAGTTTAATTATATGGATGTTTGTGTACATATGGGGGCATGTGAGTGTGTTTCTGTGTAACAACTGTGAACAGTTTAATGATATGGATGTTTGTGTACATATGGGGGCATGTGAGTGTGTTTTTGTGTAACAACTGTGAACAGTTTAATGATATGGATGTTTGTGTACATATGGGGGCATGTGAGTGTGTTTCTGTGTAACAACTGTGAACAGTTTAATGATATGGATGTTTGTGTACATATGGGGGCATGTGAGTGTGTTTTTGTGTAACAACTGTGAACAGTTTAATGATATGGATGTTTGTGTACATATGGGGGCATGTGAGTGTGTTTCTGTGTAACAACTGTGAACAGTTTAATTATATGGATGCTTGTGTACATATGGGGGCATGTGAGTGTGTTTCTGTGTAACAACTGTGAACAGTTTAATTATATGGATGCTTGTGTACATATGGGGGCATGTGAGTGTGTTTTTGTGTGCACTTGTGTGTGCCTACACACATTTGTGTTTGTCTAATATCACGTGTGGATAGACGTTAAATGAAAGACACACAGATATTTGTGTGCATGTGTTTTTGGCCTAAGCATTTTCCTTTGTCTCGTATCTTTTGAACTGTTTCTTCTTCTTCTTCAGCGTTCCCAGGCCATATGGCCATAATGGGTAATGCATGTATGTGTCCGGTTCTCACTTTTCACTGCTCTCCCCACTGCGCACAGCCGACACATTCTAGCAGATTAGAGGAATTAGTTACAAGCACAGAACTTCCAGAAGGTGGGGTAACTATTTATACGAAAGGAACACCCCGGTATTCCCACGGAGAGTTGAATTGTTTAAACTGGTGTATTGTTATTAGTTGGGCCTGTATTTATTAAAGTTAGATTTTGAAATTGAAGTTTTGTTGTGCACTTGATGTTTCGTTTCTCGCTTTGATGGTTTTACCCGTTGAATTCATTGCCCGCTAATTGTTCTGGGGTTTATTTCAGGTAATTAAGACGTTCAAAAACTAAACTTTTTGAAATTGAAGTTTTGTTGTGCACTTGATGTTTCGTTTGTCCTTTGATGATTTTACCCGTTGAATTCATTGCCGCTAATTGTTTTGGGGTTTATTTCAGGTAATTAAGACGTTCAAAAACAAAAGTTTTTTAATTATAATAAATTCCCCTTTTTCTTTTTCTTTCTTTTTTGCAACACATTTTACTCCAGTGTTTTCAAATAACACGCACATCTTAAAGAAATGTATTGTGTTCATGACTAGATCATCTGGGAAGAATATGGAAAAGAGAAAGCAAAAAGCCTTCATGTCCTGAGATGTCATCATTTTGTGACACCTTCATTTATTGTGCTGCATGGTGATTCCCAGCGTTGTTCAACTTACTTAGTTGAATTGTCTTGTCTAAAGGTGGACCCAGACGGATTAGTTTTTGCAAGAAACGCGTCGAGATCACCAGAAAGACAGCTTTTTCAATGATCGGAACACTCACTTTGCTCTGGTTTCCTAGAAATTAAGCCGCAAAAAGGCGATTCCTCCTTGGCGGAGAGAGTAGCCATTTTGGATGGAGCGGGTGGAGGATACTCATTGTGTTTGAAGTGTTTTCTTTTTTTGTAGTGCAGTAAAAAACAAATTGGAGCTATTTCCTTTTTTGTGAGCAAAACTACAAAATTTAAAAAAAAAAAAAGGCTTGTATTGCGAAAATGTCGTGAAAATCATTTGGCGTCCAATCGAAAAGAAGCAGCACACGCCTTCTCTTAGGATGAAAGAATTTGACTTCCAGCACCTCCGCCAAGAAGGATTCGCCGATTAGACAGTTTGATTTATAGGAAACCAGAGCAAAGTGAGTGTTGCGATCTCTGTAAAGAGTGTTTCTGTGGTGAACTCGACGTGTTTCTTGCAAAAACTCATCCGCCCGGGTCCACCTTTAATGTTTATTAACAATATGGTTCAGTTTCCCCCTACATTCTGTTACTTGTTCCACAATTGTTGCAGGTTTATTCCAAAGGTTATTAAATTCATTAAATGTAATTTGACTGACTTGACTCGATAAAGCAGTGTGTGTGTGTGTGTGTACGCACATGTGTGCTTTCATACTACATTTATTGTCACAAGAAATCATTCCTGTGAAATTCGAGCTGACATCACATGGAGAGCTTGTCATCCCTAGTGCAGCACCACCCATTTCTACATGCTATTTTTAGCTGTGTGATGAGGGAGGGCTGTGACATTTCCCTCAACTGACCACTCTTTGTTGCCACTGGTTTCTTAAACCTGTGAACTGCATGAGCATGTGGGCTGCTCTGCGCTGCACCTTCCGTCAAGGCGCGAGGTCAGCTGGTCAGTGTGTGGGTCCCAGACAGAGCTGGCATGTTCTGTGATGGGTCTGACCATGGCCTTGTATGCTAGCTCCTTGGTAGCAGTGTGTGGGTCCCAGACAGCTGGAGCATATTCTGTGATGGGTCTGACCATGGCCTTGTATGCTAGCTCCTTGGTAGCAGTGGAGCACACCTTCATGTTCTGTGATGGGTCTGACCATGGCCTTGTATGCCAGCTCCTTGGTAGCAGTGGAGCACACCTTCATGTTCTGTGATGGGTCTGACCATGGCCTGGGATGCTAGCTCCTTGGTAGCAGTGGAGCACACCTTCATATTCTGTGATGGGTCTGACCATGGCCTGATGCTAGCTCCTTGGTAGCAGTGGAGCACACCTTCATGTTCTGTGATGGGTCTGACCATGGCCTTGGGATGCTAGCTCCTTGGTAGCAGTGGAGCACACCTTCATATTCTGTGATGGGTCTGACCATGGCCTGGGATGCTAGCTCCTTGGTAGCAGTGGAGCACACCT
>CM065712.1:32676229-32701947 GCA_017654935.2 Phymorhynchus buccinoides
GCTTCATTTGGTTTTTTTACTGCACTACACAAAAAGAAAACGCTTCAAACACAATGAGTATTCTCCACCCACTCCATTCAAAATGGCTACTCTCTCCGGCATCTCCGCCAAGGAGGAATCGCCTTTTTGGCGGCTTAATTTCTAGGAAACCAGAGCAAAGTGAGTGTTCCTATCATTGAAAAAGCTGTCTTTCTGCTGATCTCGACGCGTTTCTTGCAAAAACTAATCCGTCCGGGTCCACCTTTAGACAAGACAATTCAACTAAGTAAGTTGAAGAACACTGGGAACCACCATGCAGCACAATAAATGAAGGCGTCACAAAATGATGACATCTCAGGACATCAAGGCTTTTTGCTTTCTCCTTTCCATATTCTTCCCAGATGATCTAGTCATGAACACAATACATTTCTTTAAGATGTGCGTGTTATTTGAAAACACTGGAGTAAAATGTGTTGCAAAAAAGAAAGAAAAAGAAAAAAGGGGAATTTATTTTATAATTCAAAAAGTTTAGTTTTTGAACGTCTTAATTACCTGAAATAAACCCCAGAGCAATTAGCGGGCAATGAATTCAACGGGTAAAACCATCAAAGCGAGAAACGAAACATCAAGTGCACAACAAAACTTCAATTTCAAAATCTAACTTTAATAAACACAGGCCCAAATAATAACAATACACCATTCAACTCCACATGGGAATACCGGGGTGTTACTTTTGTAGAAATAGTTACCCCACCTTCTGGAAGTTCTGTAATTATAACTCTTTAATCTTCCACTCTTTTTGACTCTGCCTTTTCCTTTTGCTTTCTATTATCTACTATCTTTCTGACTCATTGGTTATTTCTCCTTCCTTTTTTGTAAACAATCTTACAAATAATTTTTCTCTTTTGAGCTCCTCCGAAATCGGAATGTGTCAGCTGTACGCAGTGGGGAGAGCACTGAAAACTGAGAACCGGACACATACATGCATTACCCATTATGGCCATATGGCCTGGGAACGCAGAAGAAGAAGAAGAAACAGTTCAAAAGATACAAGACAAAGGAAAATGCTTAGGCTAAAAACACATGCACACAAATGTGTCTGTGTGTCTTTCATTTAACGTCTATCCACACGTGATATTAGACAAACACAAATGTGTGTGGGCACACACAAGTGCACACAGAAACACACTCACATGCCCCCATATGTACACAAGCATCCATATAATTAAACTGTTCACAGTTGTTACACAGAAACACACTCACATGCCCCCATATGTACACAAGCATCCATATAATTAAACTGTTTATAGTTGTTACACAGAAACACACTCACATGCCCCCATATGTACACAAGCATCCATATCATTAAACTGTTCACAGTTGTTACACAGAAACACACTCACATGCCCCCATATGTACATAAGCATCCATATAATTAAACTGTTTATAGTTGTTACACAGAAACACACTCACATGCCCCCATATGTACACAAGCATCCATATCATTAAACTGTTCACAGTTGTTACACAAAAACACACTCACATGCCCCCATATGTACACAAGCATCCATATCATTAAACTGTTTATAGTTGTTACACAAAAAGTTACAAATTCCAGGCAAACACTCATACCACTGCTCACTTCAGAAATAGGACACATGTGACAGTAGAACATCTTATAAAAAGGCTGAAAATACATCATAAACTTTGTTGATAGTGATACTAATACACAAAATTACGGAAATGAAAAAATAATGATGTCCACTTTAAAAACCAAGTACACAGTACAAAGACACTCAAGGGCAAGCTGGTCAACAAAGTGCTGGAAAGGAAACCTACCCCACCTCCACTTTCCTCCTAACAGTGTACAGGATCATAGGGGATAAGGATGATGCCCACTTTCAAAACCAAATACACATATTTCTATTGTTCTTATTTATACAGACACTCTGTACTCAATCATATTACATGTGTCACATACAATTAACAATATTCATTTTCAAAAGCACTATAATTTACAATACATGTACATGTATTTCATATTCTCACTTACAAAATTATTATTTTTATCATGGTAATGGAAAAAACATTTATATTCTCACTGCCCACAGCCCCCTCCCCCGGTGTGGACCTCTGTATTCCTAATTATTTTACAAACTTGCTTGTAATGGAATGTCTAGTTTTCATTTCCCCCATTTCCCTGTGTGTCCCGTCTGGGTTGGGGGGACAGGGGTCTGATAGCCACAGCTAAGCGAAGGAATGACCCCTGTATACTGGGCAGTGTGGTAGGGTTCAATAGCCACAGCTAAGCGAAGAAGGTTCCCCCCACTGCCCGAAGCCCCCTCCCCCGGCGTGGACCCCAGCATTCCCAATTAATTTACAAACTTGATTGTAATCACTAATGATCAATTTTATTCCTATCCATATCTACCGCCCAATAACCACCCACCCCCTCCTTCCCATAACCCCCTCCCCACGCCTCCCTTCCAAACACTCCAATGTATACCATTGCTTATTTTGCATTCCTCTAGTCCCAGTGTGTGGTTGTGTGTGAGAGAGAGAGAGAGAGAGAGAGTGTGTGTATGTGTTTGCGTGTGCATGTGAGAGGGGTTTGTTACACTTGTCTTTGACCACATGCGCAGGTGTGTTTTTTTCCCAGAGAGTTTTTTTCCCCCTTAATCCTTTATTCCTTTAAATTTGTTTACATTTTTCATGTCTTAGACAAGTGTGTCTGACTAGGGGGGGGTTTTCTCGGAGAACTTCCGTTTTCCCCCTCACCCCTCGGTGCCAGGGTGGGGCAACCCACTTTGGGGTCAGACATGGGTTTGATGCACTAGGCAGCGAACCCCCCCTCTATTTCTATTTCCCCCCCCCCCCCCCACTTCTCTCTCTGTCCTTTTCATTTTTCAATTGAAATGTAATGTCAGCTTTTGCTACATGTGTTCACTTTAGCACGAGATTTGTTCTCTTCACCAAACCTCCCCCTCCCCACCCCTTAAACACAACTGACCCTTGTTTCCAACTTCTACCATCTATGATTGCGTACTTACTGTCCCCAACCTCTCTCACTTCAATCCCCCCCCCCCCCCCCCCCCCCCCCCCCCCCCCCTGATTTGTGTTCACAGCCTTGCTCTTTGGTTTCAACTTTGTTGTATCATTTACGCGTTGGACTGTAGAGGGGAAGTATTGTTTTTATTTGATGTTTTTTTTGCTCCTTCTGTTGCCTACTTTTTGCTCCTTTTGCTATATTTGATGTTTGCTGTTTAATTGTTTGTCTGTGTTGATAAAGGCGCATTCGCCGAAATATCCAGTAGTTTTGCTTTGTCTCTTGTGAATAAAATAACGTCACTTTGCACTTGTCGTGTAGTTGTTTGTTTGTTGTATATTCTCACTTTAGAAATAAAACACCTTTCGCTATCCTTCCTTCTACACGCAGCCACATTTGTCACTATTGTTACATATACATTCTAACCATTGGTAATACAATAATACAGTGTATAGGTTCACAGAGGGTAACATGGTCACTTTAAACATCAAACATGCATTATATATTCCATATATGACAGGAGAGATCACAATAGGATATTTTCAATTTTAATAGGTCAATGACCTATGACCGGGGCTTCGGAACATCACTGTATTGATACTACCATAACGAAACATGCTCGCACACACACACACATTTCAATGTCTTACACAAACGTAAAACAAAACTTAAAAAAATAACATGCTAATCTTGAACACACATTACCAATGTCATTATCTTTGCCTTTACACATACATTAAACAGCTTTCACGCTATAACGCACACAGTTCATGTCTTTGTATGGCAACACAAATAGTATTAAGTAACAATATTTACTGTAAACAAAAAAACAAGTATGCTGTACATTGTCATTTTATTTATCTTTTTGATCCTAAACGCTCCATTTGAGAATAACATCGCGCTCGCGTATACTGGTCTCCAAAATTTAAGGGCCGGAAGAACGATCTTCTCTCTTCTGTCTTGGAGGCATGCTTATTGAGAGCTCTGGTTGCCGCCCTTAAATACACATTCGTGTCTAACTTTTGCTCAGCAGTGTTCACTACAGTCATGCCTTGCACGTGCAATAGGCAAGAAACCTGCATCAGCCCTGATTCTTCAGCGAAAAGAGACCAAACTTTCGTGAAATTCTCGTGAATTTGCCACATTTTAAGCGTACCTGAAAACGCTGTTGCTGTACTGCAATGTCTGCAAAACTGGTTCAGGCACGTGCAACAGGAAGGAAAGTTATTGAGTAGCCTAAGTTTTGCCATTTTCTTCATTGTTGTCTTAGTGTACAATAAATAGATATCAAGCTACTGAAAACAGAAGCCGGCCCTTAACTTTTGGAGACCAGTATATATATATATAAAATGGGGCGGAGATTCCTTAAATTACAACAACAAAAATGAAGCAGAAGGTAGAGCCGTTTTCATGCCTGCATGCTTCAGAATTTGTAAGCAATTGTTATTTCAGTTAGGAAATGAAAACATAAATACCCACTACATGAACACAGCATAATTCTTTTAAGTCGACAACTCTTAAGTCGACTTTTGCGTAAGTCGATGGATTTATCATTTCCTGGCGTCTTTCCGTCTTATAGGGGTGGGTGGGGGGGGGGGGGGGGGTGTCCTATTAGATAATGGCCTTTATCATGACTGTGATTTATTATTCCCAAAAGATAATTAGCTGAAAAGGTTCATAAAATACAGAATTAATGTTTGGTAAGAAAGGCAAATACGGAAAAATGGAATTCAACAAGAAATGCAGGGGGGGGGCACATCTTTACCTTTACCGTAACTAGGCTTATGTGGGAGGAGGTTATCGAGATCATCCCCCAAATCTAATCCATTACATTAGCGGCGATTCTTCCTTTGCAGAGGTGCTGTCAATCAAATAGGGAGACTCACTATTTTTTGGAAGACATGGAGAAGATTTGCTTTGGCGATCAAAGCACTGTTTTGTTGTTGTTGCAATGATCTCAATGCATGTGGTCACGTTTCACTCCTTTTCCAAGGCAGCTAACACTGATGGCCAGTCATAGCATAACTTGCATTCTCGCCGTTTCTTTCTCTCGGCTCCCTCCCCCCCCCCCCCCCCCTCTCTCCCTCTCTCTCGCTCTCTCTCTCTCTGCTCTCTCTCTCTCTCATATTCCCCTCTTATGTTATAATGTTGTTTTTTTGCTTTGTTTTTCTTTGTTGTTGCTGCCTTAACTCTCTTGTGCGGTGAACGGTCGTGAACGTTAAAAAAAAAAATCGGATCGGAAACGTCTAGAACGTTCGGGAACGTACGGATTCCACGTGGCCGGTTAGGGCGCTTCCATTTTGTTTCTATCACATGGCAGTCACATGAGCACTTCAGCCTCGCTTTCCCTACGGATTATACTTCCGTCCTGTTGCTTGCAATGACTTCTAGGCCGATTGGTTTGAAAGATATGAATTTTTGAAAATTAGTGACCGACTTCGGCATTTTCGTGATTTTTCCAATATGGATGACGAACAGTTATGGCGTCCATTGACTGAGGAAAGCGATGAATAGTCCTATTTTTGTTATCTGACCTATTTCGGCAGCGAGCTTGTGCTTGTTTCGATCCATGCGAATTTTTGAAGTTGTGTTACTGACATCGGCATTTTCCCGACTTTTACATCATGGATGATGAGTCGTCATTGCATCCACTGAGTGATGACAGCGATGAAAATTCTTTTTTTTGTGAAAGATAGGAATTATAAGATCGTGAAGTGAAAGGGTAAGTGAATGATTTTGATCTTCATTTCCATTTCAGTCGTCTTAGCCCAAGTTCGGGCGAGTTAGGCTTCAACAGTCTGCAAAAGTAGGCAGTGAATGACTAGTGAATGCAGTTTGCGACTACACTTTGGCAATTTGATTTTTTTTGTGGAGCCATGCATCCCCATAACATCTTGAAATTCATTTTGCAAATCAGACAGACATCTCGGCAACACATTCAAAACAAAAAAACACAAAATCTGCTAGGGTATATTTTATTTTATTATTTTTCTGACGCTACCCCCCCTTTTGTACGGAGTGACGTCCCTTGGGTTAGGATTTCAGAGGTGATTCTGAGCACAGAGCGTCAGGCACAAGAGGGTTAAAAGTGGTTTTATTCTAATAAAAAAATGTCATTGCCTCAACCTTGTTTCCCTTCGTTGTTGTACTCAATTTAAACTGCCAACTCAAGTTCACAACTGTTAAGTATTATCCATGTTTGCTTTAATTCCCATTTTTTATATCTTTTTCAATTACTTCATGTGCCAATTTTGTTTCCATTTTCTTGACTTGACTGTTTTATGTCAAATTTTCTTTGATTGATGCATGGCATGAATGTGTGAGTGAGAGGGCAAGGTGTAAAGAAGCTAATGTAGCTTATCCTTTTACTCTCAATAAAAAAAATTATTCGTATTCTCTCTCTCTCTCTTTGTCATTCTCTCTTACAGGCACATACACTTATGCATGTACACACACACACTCACACACATCTACCTAACTACCCCCTACACATACACGCACAAATACACACAAAGAGTATAAGTCGACAGTATCTTCTGAAAGTGTCTGTGAAGTCGAGATATCCGTCAGATGAAAACGTCTATAAAGTCCTGATATCTGACAGACGGATAAGTCGACGTTTTTTTCTGAAAACGTTTGTGAAGTTGAGATATCCGATCTGACAGATAAGTCGACTGACGCATAACTCGACATAAAATCCATTGCCACTGGCACGTCGACTTAAGCGTATTCGACTGTACACTACTGCTGTCCAATTGTTGTAACTGATACTTTATCATTTTGTTTACCACCTAAATGAATTCATGAAACAATGATGAAATGACCAGGTAATGATGGAACTGTCCATGTACACAGGAAATAACACTTTGGGGTTCACCAAGCGAGTTATCACCATTCTTCGATATGTGTGTCTAAGTCTATGTATGTGTGCGTGGTGCGTGTCTGTGAATACATGTGTGTATGTGTCGCATTTGTTTTTAAGTTAGCAACAAAAAATCCTTCAACAAATAGAAAGAGTACATGTATACTTTTCAAAGTGCAGGAGAACACAAGTTACAATAACACCTGTGATGTCATAAAGAAATTATGTAATTTTGTGATGTAAAAAACATGTCATTTTGTGACATCATAAAAATATCATTTTGTGAGGTCATAAAGAAATGATGTCATGTTGTGGCATCATAAAAAAGAAATGTCATGTTGTGACATCATAAAGAAATGATGTCATGTTGTGATGTATCTGCAGGGTGTGCACTGTTCACTGGTGAACTTTCTCAAGGTGCTTCTTCAACTGAACAGGCCACCTGAAGGCAGCAGGGCAGTGAGGACAGGGGTGGGGTTTCTCCTCTGTGTGGGTCAGGCGATGACTCCTTAGAGTACTGGCCTGGCTAAACCCTTTCCCACATTCTGAACACATGTGAGGTTTCTCCCCTGTGTGGGTCAGGAGATGACTCCTTAGATAACTGCGATCACTAAACCCTTTCCCACAGTCTGAACACACGTAAGGTTTCTTCCCTGCGTGGATTCTCATGTGTGTTTTTAAATCACCAGTTCGAGAGAAAGCCTTCCCACAGTCTGAACACACGTGAGGTTTCTTCCCTGTGTGGATTCTCTTGTGTCTTTCTAAGTTACCAGTCCGAGAGAAAGCCTTCCCACACACGTCACAGACGTAGGGCTTGTCACCTGCATGCACTGACCGGATGTGGAGCTGTAATGTACCTGACCGATTAAAGTCTGCCTCACAGTGTGGACAGTTGTAAGGCCTCTCCCCTGTGTGGACTCTTTTATGTGTCTTCAAACTACAAGCCAGAGTAAAAGCCTTACTGCACATACTGCACACGAATGATTTCTCTCCAGTATGAATCAGTGTGTGTCTCTTCAAGTCCCTAGCTGAGGTGAAAGCCTTACTGCACACATCACACGCATGCCTTTTCTCCCCGTTCTCTCCATCTCTCTGCCCACTGCCAATTTCAGCCAATGAATTTCTCTGTCTCTGCACAGTTTTCTTCCGACTAACCTTCCCCCCCTCCATCCTCCCATTCCCATCACCATGGTGACCAACCTCACGGCAGTCAGCAGTGGTGGACACAGGGACTTCATCCTGTATTTTCTCCCGATGTACAAACTTGGCATGAAGTTTCAAACTGCTGAACAGCACAAAGGCGGCAGGACATCTCTGACACACTCTGTTGGGTTTGAGAGCTGAACTTCTGTCTGACTTGGGATCAACACTGCTGGTGAGGATGAAGGGGGTAGGGTTGGGCTGCACAACTTCTGCTTTCTGGAATCATAAAAGAACATAACTTAGCATTATTTAATGTGATCACTAATTGATAATACAATAGTACCAGATAATATAAATATAAGATATTTATGTGTAAATTTGGATATTCAGGATCAGTGCGTCGCAGGTGTCAATACTGGCAATAGTCGCGATGGAATCAGGAGGGCGCATGTACCTACAGAAAACAGAAAGGAAAGACCTAAACCCAGGCATGGTAAAGGGGAAAAAGCATTTTTCTCTACAAAATATTTTTTGGGTTCATAAGATGTCGCTTGGTGTGGTCAAGGGGTAAAAAGCCCTTGATGTTGATCAGGGGGCAGTTCTCTTTAAGATGAATCTATAAAACTTAAAATTAGGGGAAAAAAAGCATCTTCTGAAGCTTAAAATCCCCTCTGTCATTTGACTTTTCCACATCCACTTCTTTGAATTCAGAGAATTCCCTGAAGATTGATATGCCTGAAAGCTTGCACTAGGTTTTAACACTATCCCGACGTCAGCTGTGCCAGAGAAACACTTCCCCTCCGACGGGCACTCACAGCTGCCGCCTATTCCCTGTAGATGGCAGATTTCAGCACATTTCTGATTTTTTTTCCGATAGCTAAACAAATGCTAACAATACAGTGTTTGGCATGAACAGAAAGAGCAAACACTGAACTGAACGGTTATGGTACAAATAAAACATTCCCTGGTACTGTCTGGTCGTGCTTATCTCTGAAAGTAACAAGGGTAACAGAGTTAAAAAAAAATAATGTTCCGTTTTTATAACACCAAACAAAAGGTAAAACGGGAAAAAAATGTTGATGCTTATTATTTATACCTTTTCACGTCATCCTATAACAGGAACGGATTATTGGGGGTTTCCTGGTCGCATGCCCCCCCACCCTCCCAAGACCCCCTCCCTCCCCGCCCCACAATCTCTCTCTCTCTCAGTCTCTCTCTCTCGATCTCTCACACACACACACACACACAACACTTACTATATCGTTCATCAATGACCAAATGTTCGTAATTGTAAAGTGCTTTGAAATCCGCTGGAAACCCCCCCATTATGTACAGCATAATCCGCCCCATCTAAAAATGCGCTTCACACTTCATTTAGTTTATGTACAAAGGATACCCAACCCACTTCCTGTGTCTGGAATGTTTCTGGTACTCAGCGCCCTAGCAATCTGATAACGGTTCTCCTGTTACAGCATGAATTCTTGCACGCAGACCAACCGCTAGTATTTAAACTGTGTCTGTGTACAAAGTTAGTCTGTCCCTTAGTGCTACTATAGTAATAGTTTCTCCTAGAGCGATCATGGAAAAGACAGGGATTTTTTTTTAAGATATCGGACAAATATGCGGACCCGTGTACAGGTTCGGGAATTCCTGTCAGCAAATAGTGCGGACCCGTCCCCGGGGAATAGCACAACCGTCCGCACTATTGTCCGAACCGTCGTCTAAAGGTTAAACCCCCCAGTTCAGTTGGGAAGGAACAGGCCCCACTTCCAGCAACGATCTGGGGGAGGGGGCGGAGAAGGGGGGGAATCTAATTTTAGTGGTCAGTTGGGGCAGTCTCGGATGGAGATCTGATCACCGCTGATGTAAATGCACTGACAGAGACTGTGTGGATGGTGGCCTCACTCCACTGGTTCCATTCTGCAGCAGTCCACACAAAGACAGAGCTACGATATTGCTTTGTTCCACATTCTGGGACACGAAGTCTACGCGAGTGGTTAATGACCTGTTTTTCGAGGATGTCTATGGACTGGAAGCCTTCATACTTGGTGGGTTGTATCCTGCAACGCTTTATATTTGCTGGAGCGAAAAACTTTTCTGCTGGGAGTGCAGGAATGTGGCCCTCAGCTATCCTGTAGAAAAGGCTGTGCAGGAATGTGGCCCTCAGCTATCCTGTAGAAAAGGCTGTACAGGAATTTGTGGCCCTCAGCTGTCCTGTAGAAAAGGCTGTACAGAAATGTGGCCTTCAGCTGTCCTGTAGAAAAGGCTGTGCAGGAATGTGGCCCTCAGTTGTCCTGTAGAAAAGGCTGTGTAGGAATGTGGCCCTCAGCTATCCTGTAGAAAAGGCTGTGCAGGAATGTGGCCCTCAGCTATCCTGTAGAAAAGGCTGAGACGTAGCTGCCTGCGCCGTTCTTCCAGAGGAGGGAGCTTCAGTTCTGTTAGCATATTGCTTATGCAGCCTGGATTTCTAGTCTTGTAATCCCTTGTGATGAATCGGGCTGCCTGGCGCTGAACTCTCTCAAGTTTCTCTATGTCTTGCTTCTGGTGCGGGTCCCACACTGTTGCTCCATCGTCCAGTTTCTCTATGTCTTGCTTCAGGTGCGGGTCCCACACTGTTGCTCCTTAGTCCAGTTTGGATTGAACCAACGCTGTGTATGCCAGGCACCTGCATTGCTTAGGACAATTCCAGAGATTCCACTGAAGAAATCCTAGGGTTGATCCAGCTTTACGGCATATGCTAAAGATGTGTGATGACCATTTCAAATCGCACGAGATCTGCACTCCGAGGTAGGGGGTCTCTTAGACTCGTTTAAAGAAGACTCTTCCTAAACTATAGAAATAGAGTGAAGTGACTTTGGTGGAGAGGACATAGCACTTTTGAGTGTTGAAACGCATGCCCCCAGAATGCTAACACAGGCTTTCCTGTATTTAATCAACATGCAGAATGTGATGTTAGTTACACAACTCTCCACCACTACATCGTATCTTTCATCTTTGTTAATTACTTTCCTCTTTCTCTCCACTTCACCTCTCTTTCTCTGTATACAAGTGTATGACACAGAGCAGAGGAATTACAGATTCACACAGACCTGTCTGTCACTACTCTCAGTCCACTCAGTGTATCAAACAGAGCAGAGGAATTACAGAGAATCACACAGACCTGTCTTGTCAACTACTTTCAGTCCACTCAGTGTATGACACAGAGCAGAGGAATTAGAGAGAATCAAGCAGACCTGTCTGTCACTACTCTCAGTCCACTCAGTGTTGACACAGAGCAGAGGAATTACAGAGAATCACACTGACCTGTCTGTCATTTCTCTCAGTCCAGTCAGGGAACGGCAGAGGCTCTCCATGAACTGACGCTAGGTGGAGTTCCAAACTGCTGACCAGCACAAAGGCGGCAGAACAACAGTGACACACCCGCCCTCTTTTCAGAGACAGCAGCGACCACGAAGTGTTGTCATACATGGGCTGTGCTGTGCTGTAGACAGCTGAGGGCTGATCTGATGAGTCTTCCTCCATGGACCATGCTGGTTCTTGCTTCTGTCAAAAGAATATTTACAAATTTATGTTACAGCAAAGACGGACATTCTGTCAGAGAAAGGGTGATTCAAAGATACCAAGACAAGGTGAGCAAAACAGATTAAAGCACTTAATAATAATATATAATAACCATACTTGCCTTGGCATGAGGCAGTCAGACCAGTTGACATAAGCTATAATGCCAAGGTTACATCAAAATGTTGTTATGCTCTGAATGGTTGTGCAGGGATTGTCTTAAGCCATGACAAGCTCCCAGCATAACATCATCAGTCTAAAATCCCCTGAAGACGGAGTGTGGCTGCCCACATGGCGGGGTAATCAAAAACGGTCACACATGTAATGTTCTCATCCCTAGCTGGTGCATTTGTACTGAATTATTCAAGTGCTCTGGCTGTTGGGATGATCCCTGGAGTCCTTAAGCCAGGGAACAACAACAACAACAACAACAACATGCTGGTACCTGCTTCTGTCAAAAGAATAGTTACAACTGTATAGAATAGCAAACACGAGCATACTGCCAGATAAAATGTGATTCAAAGATACCAAGACAAGGCGAACAAAACGGACTGAAGTGATTAATGGGTATGTCAGTCTGTACAACCCCACTCTGTCAGTCTAAAGGTGTTGGGGATGGAGGGATGGGCTAAACGTTGACTATAACAGAGATGCCATGCGCAGGGTACATCCCCACTCTGTCAGTCAAAAGGTGTTGGGGATGGAGGGTTGGGCTAAACGTTGACTATAACAGAGATGCCCTGTGCAGGGTACATCCCCACTCTGTCAGTCAAAAGGTGTTGGGGATGGAGGGATGGGCTAAACATTGACTATAACAGAGGTACCCTGTACATATGTTGAAGATGTTTGATGACCATTTCAAATCGCATGAGATTCTCTTGGACTCGTTTCAAGAACTCTTCTTAAACTATAGAAATTGAGTGAAGTGACTTTGGTGGAGAGGACGTAGCACTTTTGAGCGTTGAAATGTATGCCCCCAGAATGCTAACACAGGCTTTCCTGTATTTCATGAACATGCACAATGTGATGTTAGTTACACAACTCTCCACCACTACAGCGTGTCTTTCCTCTTTGTTAATCACTTTCCTCTTTCTCTCCACTTCACCTCTCTTTCTTTGTATACAAGTGTATGACACAGGGCAGAGGAATTACAGAGAATCACACAGACCTGTCTGTCACTACTCTCAGTGTATGACAAAGAGCAGAGGAATTGCAGTGAATCACACTGACCTGTCTGTCACTACTCTCAGTCCACTCAGTGTATGACACAGAGCAGAAGAATTGCAGAGATTCACACAGACCTGTCTGTCACTACTCCCAGTGTATCAAACAGAGCAGAAGAATTACAGAGAATCACACAAACCTGTCTGTCAGTGTCACTACTCTCAGTCCACTCAGTGTATCAAACAGAGCATAGGAATTACAGATAATCACACTGATCTGTCTGTTACTACTCTCAGTCCACTCAGTGTATCAAACAGAGCAGAGGAATTACAGAGAATCACACTGACCTGTCTGTCATTTCTCTCAGTCCAGTCAGGGAATGGCAGAGGCTCTCCATGAACTGACGCCAGGTGGAGTTCCAAACTGCTGACCAGCACAAAGGCAGCAGAACAACAGTGACAAACCCGCCCTCTTTCCAGAGACAGCAGCGACCACGAAGTGTTGTCATACATGGGCTGGGCTGTGCTGTAGACAGCTGAGGGCCGATCTGGTGAGTCTTCCTCCATGGTCCATGCTGGTTCCTGCTTCTGTCAAAAGAATATTTACAAATGTATGGAACAGCAAAGATGGACATTCTGTCAAGGTGAAAAAAACGGATTAAACTAAGTTTAAATTAACCCGAATTTGACGGGATACACGCCACATAGAGACAAACTGCAACGGAATACACGCCGGCGAGTAGGGAAGTGAAACTACGGAATACGCCTCGACGAGTGGGGGGTAACTATTTTTAAACATGTGCACACGTTACAGATACGTTGTACACATCTTGTGTACTACGTCATTGGAAAGCGTGGTGATTCAGCAACATATTTGTCAGAAGTTTCACGAAGTTAGGCCAGAAATCACCCCCCCCCCCCCCCCCCCCGTTAGATTTGATCCGATTTTGACCGGAGTTTAAACAAGTAATTTTCAAGTCAACGAGACCACGAGGAAGAAAGATTGAGCGACGGCAGCGATATTGAAGTCAATCGCAATGAAGAAAACGATCCTTTTGAGAATGTTGATGGAGGAGAGTTTGTAGCACTTCTTCTTCTTCTGTGGTGGCGACCACCTTCTATTAACAGAAGTAAATGTACGCACTTAGGGGTGTGACCAAAGGAGAAGAAAAAAGAAAAAGAGAGGAGAAACAAAACAAGTGTGAACCATAGGCCTTTTCACAGTATCTATGCAAGACCAATCCGGCTACCGTAGCGGTCCCCAGGGCCAAACCCCAACCGGAACAGCTCCTGCCCTTCATTTACTACTACTTTGACCTATGGCCCCTAACTCCCTAGTTTATTCTTTTTTGATGGATGAGAGCTCTGCGGATGCAGGCTCTCCTCCAGGGGCTGAGGTGTCGGTCCATCTGAGGTGGCACTGCAGCCTGGCTTCGAAGGAACCCAAGGATGGTGCTGCAGCGATGTCTTCTGGGAGGCTGTTCCAATCTGGAGTAGTGCGGGGGAAGAAAGTTCCCTGCCGGTACTGTGTTCGGTGCACTTTAGCTGTCATACGCCTTTGTGTTGGTCTGTCGCCCACTTTTCTTTTTGATGGTTTGTAGTTGGGGCATACTTTGTTTGGATCTTCAGGAGGCCATTTGTGTATTTGTACATGGTGACAAGTCTGGCTTTTCTCCTTCTTTCCTGCAGCACAGGCCAGGCAAGCTCTTGAAGAAATCGGGCAGAAATGAACAAATTTCTTCAAACGATTTTGGGGAGCGCCGACGAAGAAGAGAGGAACTTTGTGGGATTTCAAAACGAGTGGGTGACGCTTTGTTCAGCGACGGAAAAAACAATTTATTCGTCAAAGACGATGCTGCCAAACAAGTTTTAGGCGATAATCCCACAGCCTAGGATTATTTTTCATTGATGTGGGATCGTCAACTTTGGCAAAGAATTTTGGCAGAGAAAGGGGGTAAAAATATAAGGACAATATCAAGTGGAAAAAACCCATGAAAATTCTTTGACTGAAAAAAGTGCAAGGATTGGAAGAAGGGGGAGGGAACGGTGAGTGCATGGTGTGTGTATGTGTGTGAGAGAATATTTCAAGGCCAGCTTTCAAGGGTGAAACATGTGGCTGGACAACAGAAAACAGTCATTTTGTGTCGGGGGGGGGGGGGGGGGGGGGGGGGGGGAGAGAGAAAGGGGGTAAAAAAATCTAACGACAATATCAAGTGGAAAAAACACATGAACATTCTTTGACTGAAAAAAAAGGGCAAAATGAATATGTAGATGGGATGGAAATGTGAAGGGAAGAATGGTCAGTGTAGAATATAACAATATCAAGAGGAAAAAAAAAAAGTGAACATTCTTTGACTGAAAAAAAAATGCTATGGTGATTTTTTTTTTTTTTTTAATTTTGGGGGGGTGCATGATGTGTGTGTGTGTGTGTGTGTGTGTGTGTGTGTGTGTGTGTGTGTGTGTGTGCATGTGTGTGTGTGTGAGAGTATTTCAAGGCCAACTTTCAAGGGTGAAACATGTGGCTGGAGAACAGAAAACAGTCATTTTGTGGGGGGGGGGGGGGGGGGGGGGGGGGAATTTCATAAAGTTCAATCAAGGCGAGTGTTCATTTCGCATGCATTTTTCTCATTCGAGTCATTGATTGCATAATTTCTTGTGGATTGCATAATTTCTCGTGGTGATTGCATAATAACTCATGCACATTTCCTTTCTTTCTCTCACACATGCAGAATGAATATAACACCATTGTATTTCCCCCAACATACTTTATTGAATATATCAGATCACATGACATGAATTTTTTTTAACTACACAAGTTTATTTTTATTTTTTTTATTGACATTATGATCTTTTATTTGTTGGATATTTACTTCTGATTTTCATACTATGTAACTCTTATCTGTTTTATGAATGAACTCTAGCTAAAAACAACATATGTTGTTTGTACACTTACTTGGTAGAGTAGGATAGTAATGGCAGATGCT
Source organism: Phymorhynchus buccinoides (assembly GCA_017654935.2). NCBI lineage: Eukaryota > Metazoa > Mollusca > Gastropoda > Neogastropoda > Raphitomidae > Phymorhynchus > Phymorhynchus buccinoides. Next base: position 32,691,965 of record CM065712.1, read on the forward strand.
GAATAACGTGGGTTTTTTTTCCATGTGTGTTCAGAAAAACAAGCATAACTATAAAATGTATGGAGATATTGTCAACATTCTTTTTTGGTTTGAAAGAACATTGATTCAGCTACATTTTATAACTTATATGTTCTGCATTAAATGTTTTTCCTTCATGCTAAAAAATGCACTTGTTTACGAAAATTCACTTTAAAATAATAAATTTGATCTTTATACTTTCATAACATTTTGTGTTGGGCATTTTTTTGTAAAATTGTTTTGATGACTAGACAGAAGAATCATTTCTGATTTTATTGATATGCAACACTTGATTGTTTACAAAACATTTCTGTGTCAAAAGATTATTTGACACAAGCTACCCAAAATCAGTGAAAATTTCCAAAACAGCTTAGGCCCTCTCAGCTTAGGCAGTGTTGGACTTTGCACGGTTTCCAGTCAAATATGGGTTAAAGTGCTAAACCCTTTCCACGCCATCCATATTTTAGCCCAAAATTTCCATTAAATTTACCTGTATATAGAACAAAATCCATCTGCAGTATTGGGGGTTTCTTTTGTGAAATGTATAGAATAAGGTCAAAGTTTACTTCCTGAAACTTAGACAATAAGGTCTTTGGATAATAGACCGCAATTTGATGCCTTTTAGTGACATTAATATAGGTGTTAAATCACTGTGGTGCTAAAATCGACTTTGGTGGTGAAAGGGTTAATAATAAAATGTATGCCAGACTGTCGTTTCTGAATATGACTTCCAGGCTGCAACAGAGGAGGCAGCTGCTATCATGGAGGGTTGGGCTAAAAGTTGACTGACAGAAATGCTCTGCACAGGGTACATCCCCACTCTCTCTCTGTCAAAAGGTGTTGGGGATGGAGGGCTGGGCTAAAAGTTGACTATAACAGAGATGCCCTGACTAGGGTACATCCACACACTCTCTGTCAAAAGGTGTTGGGGTGGAGGGCTGGGCTAAAAGTTGACTGTAACAGAGATGCCCTACACAGGGTACATTCCCACTCTGTCAAAAGGCGTTGGGGAAGGTCCCCAAAGGCCAACTAATGCTTGTGGCTGCAGTGAATGAGTGATGAGAGACAGTGCAAACTAGTTGGAGAGTCTCACAGTCTTTTATAAAACACTAAGCTGAGCGTTCACTGTACTGTAGGCCCAAACTTCAGGCCAATGTTCGACAGAGCACACAACCCTCGTTTTACGTGACAAAGATGTTTCATATACTGGGACACTAAGCTGAGCGTTCACTGTACTGTAGGCCTAAACTTCAGGCCAATGGTCGACAGAGCACACAACCCTCGTTTTACGTGACAAAGATGTTTCATATACTGGGACACTAAGCTGAGCTTTCACTGTACTGTAGGCCCAAACTTCAGGCCAATGGTCGACAGAGCACACAACCCTCGTTTTACGTGACAAAGATGTTTCATATACTGGGAGATTACACTCTGGACAGTTAGCTATTTATATTACTTCTGTTTCAGAATACAAAATATGTTTATAGTTTATTTATTGTACTCACAATGCCAAGACCTGCCCAATCCATGGTCACGTCTTCTGGTTCTCCAGCTGTCAGAAAAAGAAAATGTTTTGATTAATCACACATGCCTCTTGTAGTTATATTTGCATGCATTCTTATATATTCGTACGCACACACACATGAATGCATGAACACACACACTCTCGTACACACAGAGAGAGAGAGAGAGGGGGGGGGGGGGGGGCGGGTTGAAGGGAAAAAGCAAGTTTAAATTAAGAAAACTAATCAATTTATTGTCAAAGAAGTACTGGTCAGCAAAAGAACTGTAATGTGCCTGTTGCTTCTGGGAGTTCTACTTGAAACAGGTTGTAAGCTGAAATAAGAACAACAAAACACATTTTCTTCTTCTTTTGAGCTAATTATCTTTTTTCGAATACTAACCCTAACCCTAAACCTAACCCCACTATGTACTGCAGTACACCGCGATTTGTCACAGTTGTGGTTCGTTGCGTTTTTCCGTCTTATAGTTATACTATACTCTATAGGGTGGGGGGTTAGGGTTAGGCTTAGGGCTAGGGTTAGGGATAGGGTTAGTATTCCAAAAAGGTTATTAGCTAAAAATGTTCCTAAAATACAGCTTTATCAGTTTATGTATGGTAAGAAAGGCAATAATGGAAAAATACAATTAACCCAGAAATGGGCACATCTTGACCTTTACCAAAAATACTAACACAGTATAGTAGAACTAACATCAGGAGACACTTTTTCAGTAACAGAGTGACTAACTATTGGAACGCACTTCCTGCACAGACAAAACTTGCACCTGATACTAACAAATTCAAAAACCTCTTGGACAAAAACCCAAACCTTAGTAAATTAAAATACCAGTATGACTAATACTGTAATAGTAGTACTAATAGTCTACCCAAACCGTCACAGCTGTGCCAACTCAAAAAAGAAAGAAAGAAAAGACGCTTGAGAGGCCGCGAGGCCTAGTCGTCTACCTGACCAATCTACCTGACCTGACGGCTGACCTGATAAAAATAAAGAAAATAAACAAATGTATAACCTCCCTACCGTAACCATAGCCTATGGCATAGGCAGCCAACTTCGGCAAGTTGCAACTTCATCACGTTGAAGATTCTGCTGCACTATTATTGTGGTTTCTACCCCCTGCTAACCCACCCCCAACCCCGTCACCTCACCTCTTATCGTCGTTATCGGCTTCTCTCCATTCCCCACCCCTTGCACGCGACCAACACACACCGCCATCTTCAGTAATTACCTTTTCACCCTTACCACAGTAAAGAGTCATCAAGAACATTCACTGTGATTTCCTTTCAAGAGTTATCGTTCGTTTCTGTAGCAGACAACAAAGTCTTTCAGTCTTCTTCTTCTCTTCAGGGCCCACGGTCAGTATGTTGACCATTCTGGCGCCTTTGGAAAAAAAAAGACTGAAAAATGGGGGACCGGTCGGTCTGTTCTTTACTGCGGACATGCCTGCTGTAACTAATATTGAAGGGACAGATGGTGGAGGGGAAGCTGAAGGGGGGGGGGGGGGGAGAGAGTGATGGGGGGGAGTGAGGGGGAGGGGGGAAGGGGTGCTTGATGGATTATTATTGGTCCTGCACTACTGACGCACAGGGGGCGTCAGCAGTGAAGGTGTCGAGGGTGTCCTGCCGCAGGTCGTTCAACTCCCTAATGGTCCTTAATTGGGATAAAAGAGTTTGACCGATATTTGGTGCAACACTGGATGCGTTGGAACTGGAGATGGTGTCCACGCCGTTGCCGATGTGGAAGTGGTACCAGCTTTGCATGTAGGCCGGGGCAGTGGACAGCGCCGGAGCTGATTTTGTACAGCATGGAGAGCCTGGTTCTCTGCCGTCTGCTCAGCGTTTCCCAGCCCAGCCTGTCCAGCATATGCTGGTCACACTAGACGTCGGCCTATAGGATTCAGAACAAAGCGAGCTGCCCTGCGCTGGACCGCTTCCAGCTTGCCAATGTTCTCCTCTGTGTACGGATCCCAGACAGCACTGCCAATGATGTCCACCTCCCGTAACCGGCAATAATTAATAAATTGAATGAGCCTTCCTAAGGAAGGTGAAATTTAATTGTAATTATTATGAGGTTAGTGATGTTAGTGGGAGGACAGTTTGAGTATCCGAGCTGCTTGCTGCTAGTTTTTTCCGCATCAGTCCGGACGCTGTTGCTGCGGAAGTCAGATGCTATTTTGAACCCGCGAATAATCTTTCTTAGATTCTGCAGAGATATATAGAAAGTCCTTTCTATATCTCTGGAGTCTGCCTTTTGGGCCTATAGCACATCATACCAGCGTTTAGAATTGGCGCTGTGGTGGTTTGTGCGCAATGACCAGTGTTTCTTCGTTGGCACTGTGGTCTTTGTATGATGACCGGTGATTTTGACATATATTGGGGTTCAAAGAAAAAATCGCTGCGCGGGGAAAAAAAGAAAGAAAAAAAAGAGGAGCCTAGATAGATAAAAGAGCATGTAGGGCCATGCACCACCAGCTAGTCCAGAACACCTGGAAAAGAATAAAATCATATTAAAACATAAAAAAGAGAGAAGAAAACCGTGGGGGGGGGGGGGGGGGGGAGGGGAGGGGGGGAGGAGAGGGAAGGGGGGGGGGGGGGGGGGGGTCGGTGTGAGCTTATGCAGACTGTTCAGCACCCTCGAGCTGAGCGTGGGGGACTGGATGATTTCTGGGGTCAGGGAGTTCCAGTCTCGGACGGTTTTGGGGAAGAAGGAATTGTTTCTGTAGTCATATCAGTTCTTGAGGGGATTATTTGGAATTGTAGGTTGTGGTTGTGTCTTCTGGAGCTAGGGGGTAGTCTCTGTCTTCAAGTCATCAATGTTCACGCCGTCTCATTAATCATACAGTACTCCCCGTTTATAGTAAACTCGGTTATAAGAAATTTCGGTTACAGTAAAGGAAAGCACTGGTTCCCGGCCAAAGGTCTACTGTTTTATTACTAAATAGACCTCGGATAGTAGCAACTCGGTTATAATTTTTAAAAAAAACTGCTATAGTAAAGTTACTTTTGGTTCCCCACAGGACTGGCTCCTCGGTTACAATTTTTTAAAAAAAGTCCTCTTTGACATTTGTAAATACGTCACCAATGTATGCGTCACAGTCTCACCACTCCCTCCACCCACCCATACTAACAACTGGGTTATAATTAAAATTTAAAAAACTCCTATAGTAAAGTCATATGTGGTTCCTCCTCGTTACAATAAAAAAAAAAATGTGTCCTCTTCCTGACCTTTGTAAATACGTCATCAATGTATACGTCACAGTCTCACTACTCCCTCACCATTCTGCCTGGACCCACCTTCATCAACGAAATTGAAAGGCACTCAAAAACATGTTTTTTTCCCCTCATTACTTAGTGGGGGAAAAAATGAATCAGAAAAAAAATATATATACAGCCGAATCCGCTTATAAGAAACTCGCTTATAAGAAAACTCGCTTACAATGAAGCAAAAAAAAATTTCCCTGCCGAACTTCTTCTTTCTTATCTATGATCAAAACTGGGATATAAGAAACTCGCTTATAAGAAAACTCGGTTATAAGCAAGCAATTTTTTTCTCCAATCCGCAATGGAAACTTGGATATAAGAAAATTATGTCATGCAAGAGAGTTGGTTTGCAGTTCATTTCCTTATAAGCGAGTTCTATTTACTTATAAGCGAATTACCATTGACAACATTTTCTTAAAGACCCCCCAGATCATGAGTCAAAATCACGGGTTCCACACTATGTTTTCCCTCTTATAGCTGGTACAAAATCTTGTTTTGACCAGGTTTGACTCCCATACAAATGCCCCCAAATTGAAAACGAAACATCATTTTAAAGAGCAGCCTCAATTTGAAGTTGGGGGAATTTGCATGTGGGTCACAGCTACCCAGAAAAAAAACAAGGGACTTAATCGTGTTGGGTCAGTGTGTCTTTAAAAGTGAGTTGGACCTGAACTGAAAGGATGTTCTGAGAAAATTGAAGTCGTTTCCAAAAAGGGAAAGTTTACATCAAACCAGTTGTGTCACAGACATTCTAAACAGTACAGGCACTTGATTACAAGACTAATTGAGTTGTTTTTGTTCCTTTATTCCATACTTTCCTTCAGTATTCTGTGCAAAATAAATGTTGAGCAGAAGGAAAAAATATGAGTACTTTTGTGTTGGTGGTAGAGAGACTGTCCATCCTTACATTTTCAGCAGCAATGGCAGAGAGGAAAAGGCAATTCATTTCTTTAAGAAGATAAATACAAATAACTGAATATGTGGACGAACATCCACATAAACAAAAGCAAACGATCGATGAAAAGCTGCATGGGTGGAGAGTAAATGGTAATAATTCAGTACAAGAAAGGTGAAGGGATACGCATTTGATAACAGTAAAAAGACAAAAAAAGGCTTCTAAGCTAAGTTGTTGTAGGCACCTTTAAATCTTCTTCTTAGAAGACTATTTTGATTTTATGATGCAAGACATGCATCAAATTAGGAAAAAGGATTTTCTCTTCATTTTGTTTTTCTGTCTTTCTTTTCTTTTCTTTTTCTTTTCCCCCATTCAATTTGTTTATAAGGGGAAAAACTTCAATATGTTTTCTTATATCTGAGTTTCGGATATAAGAAAACTTGGATATGGTAATAAGCAAAACATCATCTCCCTTCGATTTTCTTATAACCGAGTTTTGCTGTATTTTGATTTTATGATGTAAAACATGAGTCATAGGTCGCAAGTTTCCTTATTGTCCATTGGCATTGTACAAACGCAAATACAAAATTGTCTTCCACTGTGTAAAATAAGTTATACATCCAAATTAGAATATTGATTAAAAACAAGAAACAGGAATTTACATTTAAACAAATATGTTACTCTCACACCTCACCCAATCATTCATCTGCTCTCCGCTATCTTGCTCGCTCATCATGCAACTCACACCACATATCTGCCTTCATTTTTGTTTTTAATTTTCTGTTCTGTTCTTTCTTTTTTCCCTCCTTTGTTTTGCATTTTTTCCTTTTTTCATGCACCAAATTAGGTAAAAGCATTTTTTTCTTTGTTTTATGTTTTCTGTTTGTCTTTTTATTTTATTTTTTTTTTTTTATTTTTTCCCTTTTTCCCATTCAACTCGGTTATAATTTAAAAAAAAATCAAAAGGTTTTCTTTTATCCGAATTTTGGATGTAAGAAAACACGGATATAAGAAAACAAAAAAAATTTATCTCCCTTCGATTTTCTTATAACCGGGTTTTGCTGTAGCATCATGAAAATGCGATATTTTATTGCAGGCATGATAATCTATTATCAGGCATAATGTCTGTAGGCATAATGTCCAGTAGGCAAAATGTCCGGTGAGCATGGTGACCAATAGGCATAATGTCCGTAGGCAAAGTGTCTGTAGGCGAAATGTCCACAGGCAAACTGTTCGGCACGGTACGTGTGTGTGTGTGTGTGTGTGTGAGAATGTGCGTGCGTGTGTGCGCGTACGCACGTGTGTGTGCATGCATGAATAGATTCAAAAGCCATTCTGGAAGTTAGAGGTTGTACACTATATGCTTTTACGGCTAGTTTTGTTTTGTGCACAGGGAAATATGCCATGCATAAACCCAATCACCTTTCTGGATCTCAAATCATATGAGAGAGAGAGAAAATGGAGTTTTACGTCCTCTTGGTCTGAATCAGACACATATGGGACATTTGTAAATACAAATATGGTGGGAACAATACTGGAGGCAATGCCCCGGAGGCAGTATGAAACCAGTAAAGTCCCGACTTTTTATTAATACAGATAGCTGTAGCGGTGAATAATGATAAAAAATTAAAAAAATCATATGAGGAAGGGGTAGGATGGGTTTATATTCAGTATTTTACGTTAGCTTTGACTTTGAAAAACGTCATCGGATAAGATAAAAATACCATCAAAACTTTACTATATCCGAACATCGTTTATAAGAAAAACCTGTTATAGTAAAGGAAAAGCCTTGCTCCCCTGCACTTTACTATAAGCGGGGTGTACTGTAATAATAATAATTATGTAGAGGTGCAGTGCCTTTGGCACATGTTAAGATTCTGTTTTGGCACTGCACACACCAGGAGCCGAAGCTGTAGAGAGTGAGACGAGAGAGAGCGTGAGAGAGAGAGAGAGAGATGACGAGAGAGAGAGAGAGAGACCCGCTGAGAGAGAGAGAAGAGAGAGAGAGAGAGAGAGAGAGAAAGAGAGAGAGGAGGGAGGAAGATAAACAGAGAGAAATAGGGGGTGATAGAGAAAAACATAGAGAGAGAGAGAGAGAGGAGAGAGAGAGAGAGATAGTGAGAGAGAGAGAGAGTAGAGAGAGAGAAAGAGAGAGAGAGAGAGAGATGAATCAACTCAACCACAAGTCATCAGCTAATAAAAACATTAATCAACTCAACCATTTTAATAGCAACAATGTCATTTCTGTTCCTGTCTTTTTTCTCACGTTTCTTTCGTTCCACATTCCTTTTCCTCTCTTTCTCTCTCTTTTCGTGGTCCTTCCTTGCTTCTCTCTTACCTTCCGTATTCCTTTCCTGTGCCTTCATTCGTTGCCATTCCCCAATTCCCTGTCTGTACGCTTCCTTTCTCAACGTTGTCTTTGATTTTCTTCCTAAAGATTTTTTGTTGTTGCGTCGAGCCATGATGAAAAAATCTTTTTTGTTCTTGTCTTAAACCTGATTGTTCTGATATTGTTTTCTTTTGCTACTAATTTTCCAAGCTTCGTCAAGTTTTTGAAGAATGTGCAGCACCCACTATCCGTCTACTAATTGGAAAGCTTCAAGGACAGTACCACTGTCAACCCACCCAAGTCGTGGAACAACCGAAAACGCACAAATTGTACGCTGAATACAACTCACCACAATCAAGCCGCACTGCCAACAACATTCAAACCTCCTCAGATTGCTGAGCGAAATCATTGAGCGAAATACGGTTGAAATATAGAAGTGATGGAACTTTTGGTCTGTGTGGAGGGGAAACGAATTGAATGCAACAAGCGTCGGATTCGCAATCGGAATTCCCATCCATTTGTGAGCGTGCGACAGGTACAAACTCAACAACAAAACATATTAAAAGAAGCAGCCTCAATTTGAATCTTAGTGCAGCCTCGATTTGAAGTGCGACAATTTTGTGATCTACCGACAGACCGACAAAGTGAGTTAAACATAACTTTGTGACTTGTAGCACCCCACAAACAAAAAAGGAGGAAAGAAAGTTATCATTAGACATTTTCATTGGCATTTTCTACCCCCTGGGGAGAGTGCGGCCGAATCCTCGAGGGTTATGTTCAAAAATACAGTTTAATCTTCCCAAGCCCTCGAAGCCCGATAGGGAGCTTATCAGATATTAAGCTGATAAGAACAGATGCTACATTTTGATTCTTAGCCAAAAGGTGGAGAATTGATTAAAGTCAACGGTTTCATGAACCTCAGTCAATCAACGACGTGACGTCGATTTCTAGGCTGTTTTAATTTGCATTTTGACTGTATAAGAATGATTATAATTGTATAATATGTTGCATTTTACCTTACTTTGTATACATTCATTTCAACTCAACTCAACTCAAACAACTTCATTATTTCTTAGAGAGAAATTAAGTGTGGTGATGTCTGCGTTTGACACAGTTAAAAACAAGACACATTATAGTTTACATTAAAAATCAAGATGTGCTTCTAAAACATAAACGATAATACCATTAAATTCAAAACACACAATCATGATGATAATTATCACTAGAAAGATCGACAAAAGCAGAAGCCGAAGACAGCTTAACTGAAAAAAAAAAAAACGAAAAAAAAAAACAAAAAAACAAATCAAAATAAAAAATAACATCAACATCTATGTGAAATATGAATGTCAACAAGAAAATGACATGCATCTGGATAACAAAACACGCATACGTTATGTTTAAACAAAGTCATATATTATCATTACAAGTTAACATATCCACATAATTCATATAAAATTAAAAAAAATAATTAAAAAAAATGGATAAGTGTGCACCTCACTCAAACATATCCACACACAAACAGCGTAATCATAACAATACCCAAAGAACAAACGCATACACCCATGCCTACTGAAAGAACACAACCTGCGCCGCGCGCATTGACCGCGAACACATACCCCCCCCCCCCCCCCCACACATGACGGTTACCACGCGCGGGAGCTAGAGATTGTTGCTGTAAATTGTGTACCAAGCTTTAAAGTATAGAAGCCTAATTAACCTCTTGTGACTGACGCGCTGTGCTCTCAATCACCTCTGAAATGTTTTTTTTTCCTTTTTAACCCAAGGGACGCTCAATCCGTACTACAAAAGGCGGAGAGGGTAGCGTCGGAAAAATAATAAAATAAAATATACCATACCAGATTGGTGTTTTTTGCCTTTGAATGTGTTGCCGAGATGTCTGTTGAGTGCAAAAGGCAATTCCAGAGTTATGGGGATGCATGGCCCACCAAAAAAAAATCAAG
>CM065712.1:32702447-32727170 GCA_017654935.2 Phymorhynchus buccinoides
TGAAGAAGCACCTTGAGAAAGTTCACCAGTGAACATTGCTCACCCTTCTTCTTTCTTTGAACAATCACCATCATCTTTTTGATAGTTCTGCTGTTGTACTGAAGGGGGACTTCTGTCAGGCAGAAAGACTGCAAGCAAAAATGTAGCAGCCCGGATGGTCGGCCTAGATGGGGGGGTAGAAGGGATGCAAGGAGGTGGGTCCGGGGAAGGGTAGACGGGGTTGTGGAGGGAGAGATTGGAGAAATGGGTGTGAGGGGGGGAGGGGGCGCTGCTTATTTAAATCTGGGACTTGAAGCCTTCCACTGAGGCTGATGTCACTGCCTCAGGTGGAAGGGAGTTCCAATCTCTGATGGTCCAAGGAAAGAAAGAGAACTTTCTGTAGCTCGTTTTGCAGGAGGGAAGAAGGTAGGTTGACTGGTGTGACTGTCTTGTTTGTCTGGCTGGCCGATTGAGGGATGGGCTGTACCAGGTATTGATGGAAATGTCCCCATTGTGAAGCTTGAAGAAGGCAGTCAGTCTGGAAACGCGTCTTCTGTCGGCGAGTGGAGTCCTCTGTTGCTGAGTGTACATGTTTTCCACGCTGGATGTCTGGCGGTGCCTATTCTCCACCTAGTGGGCAACCTGCAGGTACATCACAACATGACAGCATTTCTTTATGACCTCACAAAATGGCATCATTGAAGTCACAACATGACATCATTTCTGTACACACCACAAAGTTATGCATCACAAACTGACATGGTTTTTTCTCCTCACTTTGTCGGTCGGTCCAAAATTGTCGCACTTCAAATCGAGGCTACAAAATTGTCGCACTTCAAATCGAGGCTGCACTTCAAATTGAGGCTGCTCTTTAAAATTATGTTTCCTTTTTTGAACTTAGCCTTGTTGTGGATCCGAAAAGCTGTTAATAGTATCACTTGAATTTGCAGTCAACTTTAAGTATAACCGTTTCAAAGAGTCTTTCTATTCCTAAAATGCTACATTTTCAAATACAACAACGCTAAAAGTTTAATTTGTACATAAATAATAATTGTGGCGCTTCACAAGGTGCGGCCGCTGTGATTTATGCTCTGCGATTCTAGAATCTACTGTTTGCAGAAACTAAGAAGTCTTGATGTGAACAAAACAGTACTACAGGGTTTTTACAGGTGCTTCATTGAGTCCATTTTAACGTTTTCCTGTGTGTGCTGGTTCGGTAGTGAGTGTCAAGACTAAGAATGTATTGAATAAAATAGTGAACGTTTGCGGTAAGATTGTGGGAGTGAAACAGAGCAGTATGAATGCGTTGTATGAACGACGGGTGAAAGACAAAGGACGAATAATATCCAGTGACTGCAGCCACGGCCTCAGGAAATTTTATGAGCTCTTGCCTTCTGGCAAGCGCTTCCGAACTCCGAAATTCAAGACTCTTAGAAGTAGAAACAGTTTTTTACCTGTGTCCATTTATTTGTTAAATAAATAAGTGCAATATCTGTCTTAACTCTCTTGTGCAGTGAACGTTCCCAAAAAAATCGGATCGGAAACGTCTAGAACGTTCGGGAACGTACGGATTCCACGTGGCCGGTTTGGGCGCTTCCATTTTGTTTCTATCACATGGCAGTCACGTGAGCGCTTCAGCCTCGCTTTCGCTATAGATTACACTTCCGTCCTGTTGCTTGCAATGGCTTCTAGGCCGATTGGTTTGAAATATATGAATTTTTCAAAAAATTAGTGACCGATTTCGGCATTTTCGCGATTTTTCCAATATGGATGACGAACAGTTATGGCATCCATTGACTGAGGAAAGCAATGAATAGTCCTATTTTTGTGAAAGATGGGACTTATGAGATCGCGAAGTGATGAGTAAGGAGTGTATTCTGACCTATTTCGGCAGCGAGCTTGTGTTTGTTCGATCGATGCGAATTTTTGAAGTCGTGTTACTGACATCGGCATTTTCCCGACTTTTACATCATGGATGATGAGTCGTTATTGCATCCACTGAGTGATGACAGCGATGAAAATTCCCTTTTTTGTGAAAGATAGGAATTATAAGATCGTGAAGTGAAACTTACTGAAAGGGTAAGTGAATGGTTTTGATCTACATTTCCATTTCAGTCGTCTTAGGCTTCGACAGTCTGCAAAAGTAGACAGTGAATGACTAGTGAATGCAGTTTGCGAATACACTTTGGCATTTTGATTTTTTTTGTGGAGCCATGCATCCCCATAACATCTTGGAATTCCTTTTGCAACTCAGACAGACATCTCGGCAACACATTCAAAGCAAAAAAACACACAAAATCTGGTAGGGTATATTTTATTTTATTATTTTTCCGACGCTACCCCGCCTTTTGTACGGAGTGACGTCCCTTGGGTTAGGATTTCAGAGGTGATTGAGAGCACAGAGCGTCAGGCACAAGAGGGTTAATTAGGCTTCTATACGTTTTAAAGCTTGGTACACAATTTAACAAGCAACAATCTCTTAGCTCCCGCGCGTGTACCGGTATGTGTGGGGGGGGGGGGGGGGTATGTGTGCGCGGTCAATGCGCGCGCGCAGGTGTGTGTGTCTTTCAGTAGGCATGGGTGTATGCGTTTGTTCTTTGTGGATTTGTTATAATTTACGCTGGTTTGTGTGTGGATATGTTTGAGTAGGTGCACACTTATCCATTTTTTTAATTATTTTTTTAATTTTATATGAATTATGTGGATATGTTAACTTGTAAATATGATAATATATGACTTTGTTTAAACATAAAGTATGCGTGTTTTGTTATAAATAAATCCATTGTGTGTCTTGTGCATTTAAAATTATATAATTAAAGTGATTTATCTTAAACAGTAATATTTTCTGTACTGTTTTTTTTTTATAATATTGGCAACGTTTTGTTTTAAGCACTGCTGTTTTGCTTTCAAGTGATAATTATCATCATGATTGTGTGTTTTGATTTAATGGTATTGTCATTTATGTTTTAGAAGCACATCTTGTTTTTAATGTATATTATAATGTGTCTTGTTTTAACTGTGTCAATCGCAGACATCACCACACTAAATTTCTCTCTAAGAGATAATAAAGTTGTTTGAGTTGAGTTGAGTTGAAATGAATGTATACAAAGTAAGGTAAAATGTAACAGAGATACAATTATAATCATTCTTATACAGTCAAAATGCAAATTAAAACAGCCTAGAAATACGACGTCACGTCGTGGATTGGCTGAGGTTCATGAAACCGTTGACTTTAATCGCTTCTCCACCTTTTGGCTGAGATCAAAATGTAGTATCTGTTCTTATCAGCTTAATATCTGATACGCTCCCCATCGGGGGCTTCGATATTAAACTGATTTTTGAACCTCGAGGATCGGCCCACTCTCCCCAAGGGGAGAAAATCCAATGAAAATGTCAATGAAACTTTCTTTCCTCCGTTTTTGTTTGTGGCACAAGCCACAAAGCTATAACTCACTTTGTCGGTCTGTCGGTAGGTCCAAAATTGTCGCACTTCAAATCGAGGCTGCACTTCAAATTGAGGCTGCTCTTTAATATGATGTTTTGTTTTCAATTGTCGCACGCCACAAACGATTGCGAATCCGCGCTTGTTGCAATATGCGTTTCCCTTCCACAGAAACAAAAAGTTAACTCACTTGTATATTTCAACCGTATTCACACGGTTTTCTTCAGCAATCTGAGGAGGCTTGAATGTTGTTGGCAGTCAGACTTGATTGTGGTGAGTTGAATTCAGGTACATTTGTGGGGTCAAAGGTTGGGTGGGTTGACAGTGGTACCTGTCTGTGAAGATTTCCAATTATAGACTGATAGATGGGTGCTGAACATTCTTCAAAAACAAGACGAAGAAGGAAAATTAAGAGCAAAAGAAAACAATATCAGAACAATCAGGTTTAAGACAAGAACAAAAAAGATTTTTTCATCATGGCTCGACGCAACAACAAAAAATCTTTAGGAAGAAAATCAAAGACAACGTTGAGAAAGGAAGCGTACAGACAGGGAATTGGGGAATGGCAACGAATGAAGGCACAGGAACGGAATACGGAAGGTAAGAGAGAAGCAAGGAAGGACCACGAAAAGAGAGAGAAAGAGAGGAAAAGGAATGTGGAACGAAAGAAACGTGAGAAAAAAGACAGGAACAGAAATGACATTGTTGCTATTAAAATGGTTGAGTTGATTAATTGTTTATTAGCTGATGACTTGTCGTTGAGTTGAGTCTCTCTCTCTCTCTCTCTCTCTCTCTCTCTCTCTCTCTCTCTCTCTCTCTCTCTCTCTCTCTCTCTCTATGTTTTTCTCTATCACCCCCTATTTCTCTCTGTTTATCTTCCTCCCTCCTCTCTCTCTTTCTCTCTCTCTCTCTCTCTCTCTCTCTCTCTCTCTCTCTCTCTCTCTCTCTCTCTCTCTCTCTCTCACGCTCTCTCTCTCTCACTCTCTACAGCTTCGCTCCTGGGTGTGCAGTGCCAAAACAGAATCTTAACATGTGCCAAAGGCACTGCACCTCTACATAATTATTATTATTACAGTACACCCCGCTTATAGTAAAGTGCAGGAGAGCAAGGCTTTTCCTTTACTATAACAGGTTTTTCTTATAAACGATGTTCGGATATAGTAAAGTTTTGATGGTATTTTTTATCTTATCCGATGACGTTTTTCAAAGTCAAAGCTAACGTAAAATACTGAATATAAACCCATCCTACCCCTTCCTCATATGATTTTTTTAATTTTTTATCATTATTCACCGCTACAGCTATCTGTATTAATAAAAAGTCGGGACTTTACTGGTTTCATACTGCCTCCGGGCATTGCCTCCAGTATTGTTCCCACCATATTTGTATTTACAAATGTCCCATATGTGTCTGATTCAGACCAAGAGGACGTAAAACTCCATTTTCTCTCTCTCTCATATGATTTGAGATCCAGAAAGGTGATTGGGTTTATGCATGGCATATTTCCCTGTGCACAAAACAAAACTAGCCGTAAAAGCATATAGTGTACAACCTCTAACTTCCAGAATGGCTTTTGAATCTATTCATGCATGCACACACACGTGCGTACGCGCACACACGCACGCACATTCTCACACACACACACACACACACGTACCGTGCCGAACAGTTTGCCTGTGGACATTTCGCCTACAGACACTTTGCCTACGGACATTATGCCTATGGTCACCATGCTCACCGGACATTTTGCTTACTGGACATTATGCCTACAGACATTATGCCTGATAATAGATTATCATGCCTGCAATAAAATATCGCATTTTCATGATGCTACAGCAAAACCCGGTTATAAGAAAATCGAAGGGAGATAATTTTTTTGTTTTCTTATATCCGTGTTTTCTTACATCCAAAATTCGGATAAAAGAAAACCTTTTGATTTTTTTTTATATAACCGAGTTGAATGGGGAAAAAGGGAAAAAATAAAAGAGAAAAAAAATAAAATAAAAGACAAACAGAAACATAAAACGAAGAAAAAAATGCTTTTACCTAATTTGGTGCATGAAAAAAAGGAAAAAATGCAAAACAAAAGGAGGGAAAAAAGAAAGAACAGAACAGAAAATTAAAAACAAAAATGAAGGCAGATGTGGTGTGAGTTGCATGATGAGCGAGCAAGATGGCGGAGAGCAGATGAATGATTGGGTGAGGTGTGAGAGTAACATATTTGTTTAAATGTAAATTCCTGTTTCTTGTTTTTAATCAATATTCTAATTTGGATGTAAAACTTACTTTACACAGTGGAAGACAATTTTGTATTTGCGTTTGTACAATGCCAATGGACAATAAGGAAACTTGCGACCTATGACTCATGTTTTACATCATAAAATCAAAATACAGCAAAACTCGGTTATAAGAAAATCGAAGGGAGATGATGTTTTGCTTATTACCATATCCAAGTTTTCTTATATCCGAAACTCAGATATAAGAAAACATATTGAAGTTTTTCCCCTTATAAACAAATTGAATGGGGAAAAAGAAAAAGAAAAGAAAAGAAAGACAGAAAAACAAAATGAAGAGAAAATCCTTTTTCCTAATTTGATGCATGTCTTGCATCATAAAATCAAAATAGTCTTCTAAGAAGAAGATTTAAAGGTGCCTACAACAACTTAGCTTAGAAGCCTTTTTTTGTCTTTTTACTGTTATCGAATGCGTATCCCTTCACCTTTCTTGTACTGAATTATTGCCATTTACTCTCCACCCATGCAGCTTTTCATCGATCATTTGCTTTTGTTTATGTGGATGTTCGTCCACATATTCAGTTATTTGTATTTATCTTCTTAAAGAAATGAATTGCCTTTTCCTCTCTGCCATTGCTGCTGAAAATGTAAGGATGGACAGTCTCTCTACCACCAACACAAAAGTACTCATATTTTTTCCTTCTGCTCAACATTTATTTTGCACAGAATACTCAAGGAAAGTATGGAATAAAGGAACAAAAACAACTCAATTAGTCTTGTAATCTAGTGCCTGTACTGTTTAGAATGTCTGTGACACAACTGGTTTGAGGTAAACTTTCCCTTTTTGGAACGACTTCAATTTTCTCGGAACATCCTTTCAGTTCAGGTCCAACTCACTTTTAAAGGCACACTGACCCAACACGATTAAATCCCTTGTTTTTTTTCTGGGTAGCTGTGACCCACATGCAAATTCCCCCAACTTCAAATTGAGGCTGCTCTTTAAAATGTTTCGTTTTCAATTTGGGGGCATTTGTATGGGAGTCAAACCTGGTCAAAACAAGATTTTGTACCAGCTATAAGAAGGAAAACATGTGGAACCCGTGATTTTGACTCATGATCTGGGGGGTCTGTAAGAATATGATGTCAATGGTAATTCGCTTATAAGTAAATAGAACTCGCTTATAAGGAAATGAACTGCAAACCAACTCTCTTGCATGACATAATTTTCTTATATCCAAGTTTCCATTGCGGATTGGAGAAAAAAATTGCTTGCTTATAACCGAGTTTTCTTATAAGCGAGTTTCTTATATCCCAATTTTGATCAGAGATAAGAAAGAAGAAGTTCGGCAGGGAAATGTTTTTTGCTTCATTGTAAGCGAGTTTTCTTATAAGCGAGTTTCTTATAAGCGGATTCGGCTGTATATATATTTTTTTCTGATTCTTTTTTTCCCCACTAAGTAATGAGGGGGAAAAAACATGTTTTTGAGTGCCTTTCAATTTCGTTGATGAAGGTGGGTCCAGGCAGAATGGTGAGGGAGTAGTGAGACTGTAACGTATACATTGATGACGTATTTACAAAGGTCAGGAAGAGGACAACATTTTTTTTTATTGTAACGAGGAGGAACCACATATGACTTTACTATAGGAGTTTTTTAAATTTTAATTATAACCCAGTTGTTAGTATGGGTGGGTGGAGGGAGTGGTGAGACTGTGACACATACATTGGTGACGTATTTACAAATGTCAAGAGGACTTTTTAAAAAATTGTAACCGAGGAGCCAGTCCTGTGGGGAACCAAAAGTAACTTTACTATAGCAGTTTTTAAAAATTATAACCGAGTTGCTACTATCCGAGGTCTATTTAGTAATAAAACAGTAGACCTTTGGCCGGGAACCAGTGCTTTCCTTTACTGTAACCGACATGTCTTATAACCGAGTTTAATATAAACGGGGAGTACTGTATGATTAATGAGACGGCGTGAACATTGATGACTTGAAGACAGAGACTACCCCCTAGCTCCAGAAGACACAACCACAACCTACAATTCCAAATAATCCCCTCAAGAACTGATATGACTACAGAAACAATTCCTTCTTCCCCCAAACCGTCCGAGACTGGAACTCCCTGACCCCAGAAATCATCCAGTCCCCCACGCTCAGCTCGAGGGTGCTGAACAGTCTGCATAAGCTCACACCGACCCCCCCCCCCCCCCCTTCCCTTCTCCCTCCCCCCCCCCTCCCCCCCCCCCCCCCCCCCCCCCCCCCACGGTTTCTTCTCTCTTTTTTTATGTTTTATGATTTATTCTTTTCCAGGTGTTCTGGACTAGCTGGTGGTGCATGGCCCTACATGCTCTTTTATCTATCTAGGCTCCTCTTTTCTTTTCTTTTCCCCCGCGCAGCGATTTTTCTTTGAACCCCAATATATGTCAAAATCACCGGTCATCATACAAAGACCACAGTGCCAACGAAGAAACACTGGTCATTGCGCACAAACCACCACAGCGCCAATTCTAAACGCTGGTATGATGTGCTATAGGCCCAAAAGGCAGACTCCAGAGATATAGAAAGGACTTTCTATATATCTCTGCAGAATCTAAGAAAGATTATTCGCGGGTTCAAAATAGCATCTGACTTCCGCAGCAACAGCGTCCGGACTGATGCGGAAAAAACTAGCAGCAAGCAGCTCGGATACTCAAACTGTCCTCCCACTAACATCACTAACCTCATAATAATTACAATTAAATTTCACCTTCCTTAAGAAGGCTCATTCAATTTATTAATTATTGCCGGTTACGGGAGGTGGACATCATTGGCAGTGCTGTCTGGGATCCGTACACAGAGGAGAACATTGGCAAGCTGGAAGCGGTCCAGCGCAGGGCAGCTCGCTTTGTGCCCTATAGGCCGACGTCTAGTGTGACCAGCATATGCTGGACAGGCTGGGCTGGGAAACGCTGAGCAGACGGCAGAGAACCAGGCTCTCCATGCTGTACAAAATCAGCTCCGGCGCTGTCCACTGCCCCGGCCTACATGCAAAGCTGGTACCACTTCCACATCGGCAACGGCGTGGACACCATCTCCAGTTCCAACGCATCCAGTGTTGCACCAAATATCGGTCAAACTCTTTTATCCCAATTAAGGACCATTAGGGAGTTGAACGACCTGCGGCAGGACACCCTCGACACCTTCACTGCTGACGCCCCCTGTGCGTCAGTAGTGCAGGACCAATAATAATCCATCAAGCACCCCTTCCCCCCTCCCCCCTCACTCCCCCCCATCACTGACTCTCTCCCCCCCCCCCCCCCCTTCAGCTTCCCCTCCACCATCTGCCCCTTCAATATTAGTACAGCAGCCATGTCCGCAGTAAAGAACAGACCGACCGGTCCCCCATTTTTCAGGTTTTTTTTCCCAAAGGCGCCAGAATGGTCAACATACTGACCGTGGGCCCTGAAGAGAAGAAGAAGACTGAAAGACTTTGTTGTCTGCTACAGAAACGAACGATAACTCTTGAAAGGAAATCACAGTGAATGTTCTTGATGACTCTTTACTGTGGTAAGGGTGAAAAGGTAATTACTGAAGATGGCGGTGTGTGTTGGTCGCGTGCAAGGGGTGGGGAATGGAGAGAAGCCGATAACGACGATAAGAGGTGAGGTGACGGGGTTGGGGGTGGGTTAGCAGGGGGTAGAAACCACAATAATAGTGCAGCAGAATCTTCAACGTGATGAAGTTGCAACTTGCCGAAGTTGGCTGCCTATGCCATAGGCTATGGTTACGGTAGGGAGGTTATACATTTGTTTATTTTCTTTATTTTTATCAGGTCAGCCGTCAGGTCAGGTAGATTGGTCAGGTAGACGACTAGGCCTCGCGGCCTCTCAAGCGTCTTTTCTTTCTTTCTTTTTTTTTGAGTTGGCACAGCTGTGACGGTTTGGGTAGACTATTAGTACTACTATTACAGTATTAGTCATACTGGTATTTTAATTTACTAAGGTTTGGGTTTTTGTCCAAGAGGTTTTTGAATTTGTTAGTATCAGGTGCAAGTTTTGTCTGTGCAGGAAGTGCGTTCCAATAGTTAGTCACTCTGTTACTGAAAAAGTGTCTCCTGATGTTAGTTCTACTATACTGTGTTAGTATTTTTGGTAAAGGTCAAGATGTGCCATTTCTGGGTTAATTGTATTTTTCCATTATTGCCTTTCTTACCATACATAAACTGATAAAGCTGTATTTTAGGAACATTTTTAGCTAATAACCTTTTTGGAATACTAACCCTATCCCTAACCCTAGCCCTAAGCCTAACCATACCCCCCACCCTATAGAGTATAGTATAACTATAAGACGGAAAAACGCAACGAACCATAACTGTGACAAATCGCGGTGTACTGCAGTACATAGTGGGGTTAGGTTTAGGGTTAGGGTTAGTATTCGAAAAAGATAATTAGCTCAAAAGAAGAAGAAAATGTGTTTTGTTGTTCTTATTTCAGCTTACAACCTGTTTCAAGTAGAACTCCCAGAAGCAACAGGCACATTACAGTTCTTTTGCTGACCAGTACTTCTTTGACAATAAATTGATTAGTTTTCTTAATTTAAACTTGCTTTTCCCTTCAACCCGCCCCCCCCCCCCCCCCCCCCCTCTCTCTCTCTCTGTGTGTACGAGAGTGTGTGTGTTCATGCATTCATGTGTGTGTGCGTACGAATATATAAGAATGCATGCAAATATAACTACAAGAGGCATGTGTGATTAATCAAAACATTTTCTTTTTCTGACAGCTGGAGAACCAGAAGACGTGACCATGGATTGGGCAGGTCTTGGCATTGTGAGTACAATAAATAAACTATAAACATATTTTGTATTCTGAAACAGAAGTAATATAAATAGCTAACTGTCCAGAGTGTAATCTCCCAGTATATGAAACATCTTTGTCACGTAAAAGGAGGGTTGTGTGCTCTGTCGACCATTGGCCTGAAGTTTAGGCCTACAGTACAGTGAACGCTCAGCTTAGTGTCCCAGTATATGAAACATCTTTGTCACGTAAAACGAGGGTTGTGTGCTCTGTCGACCATTGGCCTGAAGTTTAGGCCTACAGTACAGTGAACGCTCAGCTTAGTGTCCCAGTATATGAAACATCTTTGTCACGTAAAACGAGGGTTGTGTGCTCTGTCGAACATTGGCCTGAAGTTTGGGCCTACAGTACAGTGAACGCTCAGCTTAGTGTTTTATAAAAGACTGTGAGACTCTCCAACTAGTTTGCACTGTCTCTCATCACTCATTCACTGCAGCCACAAGCATTAGTTGGCCTTTGGGGACCTTCCCCAACGCCTTTTGACAGAGTGGGAATGTACCCTGTGTAGGGCATCTCTGTTACAGTCAACTTTTAGCCCAGCCCTCCACCCCAACACCTTTTGACAGAGAGTGTGTGGATGTACCCTAGTCAGGGCATCTCTGTTATAGTCAACTTTTAGCCCAGCCCTCCATCCCCAACACCTTTTGACAGAGAGAGTGGGGATGTACCCTGTGCAGAGCATTTCTGTCAGTCAACTTTTAGCCCAACCCTCCATGATAGCAGCTGCCTCCTCTGTTGCAGCCTGGAAGTCATATTCAGAAACGACAGTCTGGCATACATTTTATTATTAACCCTTTCACCACCAAAGTCGATTTTAGCACCACAGTGATTTAACACCTATATTAAATTACTAAAAGGCATCAAATTGCGGTCTATTATCCAAAGACCTTATTGTCTAAGTTTCAGGAAGTAAACTTTGACCTTATTCTATACATTTCACAAAAGAAACCCCCAATACTGCAGATGGATTTTGTTCTATACATAGGTAAATTTAATGGAAATTTTGGGCTAAAATATGGATGGCGTGGAAAGGGTTTAGCACTTTAACCCATATTTGACTGGAAACCGTGCAAAGTCCAACACTGCCTAAGCTGAGAGGGCCTAAGCTGTTTTGGAAATTTTCACTGATTTTGGGTAGCTTGTGTCAAATAATCTTTTGACACAGAAATGTTTTGTAAACAATCAAGTGTTGCATATCAATAAAATCAGAAATGATTCTTCTGTCTAGTCATCAAAACAATTTTACAAAAAAATGCCCAACACAAAATGTTATGAAAGTATAAAGATCAAATTTATTATTTTAAAGTGAATTTTCGTAAACAAGTGCATTTTTTAGCATGAAGGAAAAACATTTAATGCAGAACATATAAGTTATAAAATGTAGCTGAATCAATGTTCTTTCAAACCAAAAAAGAATGTTGACAATATCTCCATACATTTTATAGTTATGCTTGTTTTTCTGAACACACATGGAAAAAAAACCCACGTTATTCAGCATCTGCCATTACTATCCTACTCTACCAAGTAAGTGTACAAACAACATATGTTGTTTTTAGCTAGAGTTCATTCATAAAACAGATAAGAGTTACATAGTATGAAAATCAGAAGTAAATATCCAACAAATAAAAGATCATAATGTCAATAAAAAAAATAAAAATAAACTTGTGTAGTTAAAAAAAATTCATGTCATGTGATCTGATATATTCAATAAAGTATGTTGGGGGAAATACAATGGTGTTATATTCATTCTGCATGTGTGAGAGAAAGAAAGGAAATGTGCATGAGTTATTATGCAATCACCACGAGAAATTATGCAATCCACAAGAAATTATGCAATCAATGACTCGAATGAGAAAAATGCATGCGAAATGAACACTCGCCTTGATTGAACTTTATGAAATTTCCCCCCCCCCCCCCCCCCCCCCCCCCCCAAAATGACTGTTTTCTGTTCTCCAGCCACATGTTTCACCCTTTGAAAGTTGGCCTTGAAATACTCTCACACACACACACACACACACACACACACACACACACACACACACACACACACACACACACACACATCATGCACCCCCCAAAAAAATTAAAAAAAAAAAATCAAATCACCATAGCATTTTTTTTTCAGTCAAAGAATGTTCACTTTTTTTTTTTCCTCTTGATATTGTTATATTCTACACTGACCATTCTTCCCTTCACATTTCCATCCCATCTACATATTCATTTTGCCTTATTTTTTCAGTCAAAGAATGTTCATGTGTTTTTTCCACTTGATATTGTCGTTAGATTTTTACCCCCTTTCTCTCCCCCCCCCCCCCCCCCCCCCCCCCCCCCCCCCCCCCCCGACACAAAATGACTGTTTTCTGTTGTCCAGCCACATGTTTCACCCTTGAAAGCTGGCCTTGAAATATTCTCTCACACACATACACACACCATGCACTCACCGTTCCCTCCCCCTTCTTCCAATCCTTGCACTTTTTTCAGTCAAAGAATTTTCATGGGTTTTTTCCACTTGATATTGTCCTTATATTTTTACCCCCTTTCTCTGCCAAAATTCTTTGCCAAAGTTGACGATCCCACATCAATGAAAAATAATCCTAGGCTGTGGGATTATCGCCTAAAACTTGTTTGGCAGCATCGTCTTTGACGAATAAATTGTTTTTTCCGTCGCTGAACAAAGCGTCACCCACTCGTTTTGAAATCCCACAAAGTTCCTCTCTTCTTCGTCGGCGCTCCCCAAAATCGTTTGAAGAAATTTGTTCATTTCTGCCCGATTTCTTCAAGAGCTTGCCTGGCCTGTGCTGCAGGAAAGAAGGAGAAAAGCCAGACTTGTCACCATGTACAAATACACAAATGGCCTCCTGAAGATCCAAACAAAGTATGCCCCAACTACAAACCATCAAAAAGAAAAGTGGGCGACAGACCAACACAAAGGCGTATGACAGCTAAAGTGCACCGAACACAGTACCGGCAGGGAACTTTCTTCCCCCGCACTACTCCAGATTGGAACAGCCTCCCAGAAGACATCGCTGCAGCACCATCCTTGGGTTCCTTCGAAGCCAGGCTGCAGTGCCACCTCAGATGGACCGACACCTCAGCCCCTGGAGGAGAGCCTGCATCCGCAGAGCTCTCATCCATCAAAAAAGAATAAACTAGGGAGTTAGGGGCCATAGGTCAAAGTAGTAGTAAATGAAGGGCAGGAGCTGTTCCGGTTGGGGTTTGGCCCTGGGGACCGCTACGGTAGCCGGATTGGTCTTGCATAGATACTGTGAAAAGGCCTATGGTTCACACTTGTTTTGTTTCTCCTCTCTTTTTCTTTCTTTCTTCTCCTTTGGTCACACCCCTAAGTGCGTACATTTACTTCTGTAAATAGAAGTTGGTCGCCACCACAGAAGAAGAAGAAGTGCTACAAACTCTCCTCCATCAACATTCTCAAAAGGATCGTTTTCTTCATTGCGATTGACTTCAATATCGCTGCCGTCGCTCAATCTTTCTTCCTCGTGGTCTCGTTGACTTGAAAATTACTTGTTTAAACTCCGGTCAAAATCGGATCAAATCTAACTGATTTCTGGCCTAACTTCGTGAAACTTCTGACAAATATGTTGCTGAATCACCACGCTTTCCAATGACGTAGTACACAAGATGTGTACAACGTATCTGTAACGTGTGCACATGTTTAAAAATAGTTACCCCCCACTCGTCGAGGCGTATTCCGTAGTTTCACTTCCCTACTCGCCGGCGTGTATTCCGTTGCAGTTTGTCTCTATGTGGCGTGTATCCCGTCAAATTCGGGTTAATTTAAACTTAGTTTAATCCGTTTTTTTCACCTTGACAGAATGTCCATCTTTGCTGTTCCATACATTTGTAAATATTCTTTTGACAGAAGCAGGAACCAGCATGGACCATGGAGGAAGACTCACCAGATCGGCCCTCAGCTGTCTACAGCACAGCCCAGCCCATGTATGACAACACTTCGTGGTCGCTGCTGTCTCTGGAAAGAGGGCGGGTGTGTCACTGTTGTTCTGCTGCCTTTGTGCTGGTCAGCAGTTTGGAACTCCACCTGGCGTCAGTTCATGGAGAGCCTCTGCCATTCCCTGACTGGACTGAGAGAAATGACAGACAGGTCAGTGTGATTCTCTGTAATTCCTCTGCTCTGTTTGATACACTGAGTGGACTGAGAGTAGTAACAGACAGGTCAGTGTGATTATCTGTAATTCCTCTGCTCTGTTTGATACACTGAGTGGACTGAGAGTAGTGACACTGACAGACAGGTTTGTGTGATTCTCTGTAATTCTTCTGCTCTGTTTGATACACTGGGAGTAGTGACAGACAGGTCTGTGTGAATCTCTGCAATTCTTCTGCTCTGTGTCATACACTGAGTGGACTGAGAGTAGTGACAGACAGGTCAGTGTGATTCACTGCAATTCCTCTGCTCTTTGTCATACACTGAGAGTAGTGACAGACAGGTCTGTGTGATTCTCTGTAATTCCTCTGCCCTGTGTCATACACTTGTATACAAAGAAAGAGAGGTGAAGTGGAGAGAAAGAGGAAAGTAATTAACAAAGAGGAAAGACACGCTGTAGTGGTGGAGAGTTGTGTAACTAACATCACATTGTGCATGTTCATTAAATACAGGAAAGCCTGTGTTAGCATTCTGGGGGCATGCGTTTCAACGCTCAAAAGTGCTATGTCCTCTCCACCAAAGTCACTTCACTCTATTTCTATAGTCTAGGAAGAGTTCTTGAAACGAGTCCAAGAGAATCTCATGCGATTTGAAATGGTCATCAAACATCTTCAACATATGTACAGGGTACCTCTGTTATAGTCAATGTTTAGCCCATCCCTCCATCCCCAACACCTTTTGACTGACAGAGTGGGGATGTACCCTGCACAGGGCATCTCTGTTATAGTCAACGTTTAGCCCAACCCTCCATCCCCAACACCTTTTGACTGACAGAGTGGGGATGTACCCTGCGCATGGCATCTCTGTTATAGTCAACGTTTAGCCCATCCCTCCATCCCCAACACCTTTAGACTGACAGAGTGGGGTTGTACAGACTGACATACCCATTAATCACTTCAGTCCGTTTTGTTCGCCTTGTCTTGGTATCTTTGAATCACATTTTATCTGGCAGTATGCTCGTGTTTGCTATTCTATACAGTTGTAACTATTCTTTTGACAGAAGCAGGTACCAGCATGTTGTTGTTGTTGTTGTTGTTGTTCCCTGGCTTAAGGACTCCAGGGATCATCCCAACAGCCAGAGCACTTGAATAATTCAGTACAAATGCACCAACTAGGGATGAGAACATTACATGTGTGACCGTTTTTGATTACCCCGCCATGTGGGCAGCCACACTCCGTCTTCAGGGGATTTTAGACTGATGATGTTATGCTGGGAGCTTGTCATGGCTTAAGACAATCCCTGCACAACCATTCAGAGCATAACAACATTTTGATGTAACCTTGGCACTATAGCTTATGTCAACTGGTCTGACTGCCTCATGCCAAGGCAAGTATGGTTATTATATATTATTATTAAGTGCTTTAATCTGTTTTGCTCACCTTGTCTTGGTATCTTTGAATCACCCTTTCTCTGACAGAATGTCCGTCTTTGCTGTAACATAAATTTGTAAATATTCTTTTGACAGAAGCAAGAACCAGCATGGTCCATGGAGGAAGACTCATCAGATCAGCCCTCAGCTGTCTACAGCACAGCACAGCCCATGTATGACAACACTTCGTGGTCGCTGCTGTCTCTGAAAAGAGGGCGGGTGTGTCACTGTTGTTCTGCCGCCTTTGTGCTGGTCAGCAGTTTGGAACTCCACCTAGCGTCAGTTCATGGAGAGCCTCTGCCGTTCCCTGACTGGACTGAGAGAAATGACAGACAGGTCAGTGTGATTCTCTGTAATTCCTCTGCTCTGTGTCATACACTGAGTGGACTGAGAGTAGTGACAGACAGGTCTGCTTGATTCTCTCTAATTCCTCTGCTCTGTGTCATACACTGAGTGGACTGAAAGTAGTTGACAAGACAGGTCTGTGTGATTCTCTGTAATTCCTCTGCTCTGTTTGATACACTGAGTGGACTGAGAGTAGTGACAGACAGGTCTGTGTGAATCTGTAATTCCTCTGCTCTGTGTCATACACTTGTATACAGAGAAAGAGAGGTGAAGTGGAGAGAAAGAGGAAAGTAATTAACAAAGATGAAAGATACGATGTAGTGGTGGAGAGTTGTGTAACTAACATCACATTCTGCATGTTGATTAAATACAGGAAAGCCTGTGTTAGCATTCTGGGGGCATGCGTTTCAACACTCAAAAGTGCTATGTCCTCTCCACCAAAGTCACTTCACTCTATTTCTATAGTTTAGGAAGAGTCTTCTTTAAACGAGTCTAAGAGACCCCCTACCTCGGAGTGCAGATCTCGTGCGATTTGAAATGGTCATCACACATCTTCAAGCATATGCCGTAAAGCTGGATCAACCCTAGGATTTCTTCAGTGGAATCTCTGGAATTGTCCTAAGCAATGCAGGTGCCTGGCATACACAGCGTTGGTTCAATCCAAACTGGACTAAGGAGCAACAGTGTGGGACCCGCACCTGAAGCAAGACATACAAAAACTGGACGATGGAGCAACAGTGTGGGACCCGCACCAGAAGCAAGACATAGAGAAACTTGAGAGAGTTCAGCGCCAGGCAGCCCGATTCATCACAAGGGATTACAAGACTAGAAATCCAGGCTGCATAAGCAACATGCTAACAGAACTGAAGCTCCCTCCTCTGGAAGAACGGCGCAGGCAGCTACGTCTCAGCCTTTTCTACAGGATAGCTGAGGGCCACATTCCTGCACAGCCTTTTCTACAGGATAGCTGAGGGCCACATTCCTACACAGCCTTTTCTACAGGACAGCTGAGGGCCACATTCCTGCACAGCCTTTTCTACAGGACAGCTGAGGGCCACATTTCTGTACAGCCTTTTCTACAGGACAGCTGAGGGCCACAAATTCCTGTACAGCCTTTTCTACAGGATAGCTGAGGGCCACATTCCTGCACAGCCTTTTCTACAGGATAGCTGAGGGCCACATTCCTGCACTCCCAGCAGAAAAGTTTCTCGCTCCAGCAAATATAAAGCGTTGCAGGATCAAACCCACCAAGTATGAAGGCTTCCAGTCCATAGACATCCTCGAAAAACAGGTCATTAACCACTCGCGTAGACTTCGTGTCCCAGAATGTGGAACAAAGCAATATCGTAGCTCTGTCTTTGTGTGGACTGCTGCAGAATGGAACCAGTGGAGTGAGGCCACCATCCACACAGTCTCTGTCAGTGCATTTACATCAGCGGTGATCAGATCTCCATCCGAGACTGCCCCAACTGACCACTAAAATTAGATTCCCCCCCTTCTCCGCCCCCTCCCCCAGATCGTTGCTGGAAGTGGGGCCTGTTCCTTCCCAACTGAACTGGGGGGTTTAACCTTTAGACGACGGTTCGGACAATAGTGCGGACGGTTGTGCTATTCCCCGGGGACGGGTCCGCACTATTTGCTGACAGGAATTCCCGAACCTGTACACGGGTCCGCATATTTGTCCGATATCTTAAAAAAAAATCCCTGTCTTTTCCATGATCGCTCTAGGAGAAACTATTACTATAGTAGCACTAAGGGACAGACTAACTTTGTACACAGACACAGTTTAAATACTAGCGGTTGGTCTGCGTGCAAGAATTCATGCTGTAACAGGAGAACCGTTATCAGATTGCTAGGGCGCTGAGTACCAGAAACATTCCAGACACAGGAAGTGGGTTGGGTATCCTTTGTACATAAACTAAATGAAGTGTGAAGCGCATTTTTAGATGGGGCGGATTATGCTGTACATAATGGGGGGGTTTCCAGCGGATTTCAAAGCACTTTACAATTACGAACATTTGGTCATTGATGAACGATATAGTAAGTGTTGTGTGTGTGTGTGTGTGTGTGAGAGATCGAGAGAGAGAGAGACTGAGAGAGAGAGAGATTGTGGGGCGGGGAGGGAGGGGGTCTTGGGAGGGTGGGGGGGCATGCGACCAGGAAACCCCCAATAATCCGTTCCTGTTATAGGATGACGTGAAAAGGTATAAATAATAAGCATCAACATTTTTTTCCCGTTTTACCTTTTGTTTGGTGTTATAAAAACGGAACATTATTTTTTTTTAACTCTGTTACCCTTGTTACTTTCAGAGATAAGCACGACCAGACAGTACCAGGGAATGTTTTATTTGTACCATAACCGTTCAGTTCAGTGTTTGCTCTTTCTGTTCATGCCAAACACTGTATTGTTAGCATTTGTTTAGCTATCAGAAAAAAAATCAGAAATGTGCTGAAATCTGCCATCTACAGGGAATAGGCGGCAGCTGTGAGTGCCCGTCGGAGGGGAAGTGTTTCTCTGGCACAGCTGACGTCGGGATAGTGTTAAAACCTAGTGCAAGCTTTCAGGCATATCAATCTTCAGGGAATTCTCTGAATTCAAAGAAGTGGATGTGGAAAAGTGTCAAATGACAGAGGGGATTTTAAGCTTCAGAAGATGCTTTTTTTCCCCTAATTTTAAGTTTTATAGATTCATCTTAAAGAGAACTGCCCCCTGATCAACATCAAGGGCTTTTTACCCCTTGACCACACCAAGCGACATCTTATGAACCCAAAAAATATTTGTAGAGAAAAATGCTTTTTCCCCTTTACCATGCCTGGGTTTAGGTCTTTCCTTTCTGTTTTCTGTAGGTACATGCGCCCTCCTGATTCCATCGCGACTATTGCCAGTATTGACACCTGCGACGCACTGATCCTGAATATCCAAATTTACACATAAATATCTTATATTTATATTATCTGGTACTATTGTATTATCAATTAGTGATCACATTAAATAATGCTAAGTTATGTTCTTTTATGATTCCAGAAAGCAGAAGTTGTGCAGCCCAACCCTACCCCCTTCATCCTCACCAGCAGTGTTGATCCCAAGTCAGACAGAAGTTCAGCTCTCAAACCCAACAGACGTCACGTGTGTCAGAGATGTCCTGCCGCCTTTGTGCTGTTCAGCAGTTTGAAACTTCATGCCAAGTTTGTACATCGGGAGAAAATACAGGATGAAGTCCCTGTGTCCACCACTGCTGACTGCCGTGAGGTTGGTCACCATGGTGATGGGAATGGGAGGATGGAGGGGGGGAAGGTTAGTCGGAAGAAAACTGTGCAGAGACAGAGAAATTCATTGGCTGAAATTGGCAGTGGGCAGAGAGATGGAGAGAACGGGGAGAAAAGGCATGCGTGTGATGTGTGCAGTAAGGCTTTCACCTCAGCTAGGGACTTGAAGAGACACACACTGATTCATACTGGAGAGAAACCATTCGTGTGCAGTGTGTGCAGTAAGGCTTTTACTCTGGCTTGTAGTTTGAAGACACATAAAAGAGTCCACACAGGGGAGAGGCCTTACAACTGTCCACACTGTGAGGCAGACTTTAATCGGTCAGGTACATTACAGCTCCACATCCGGTCAGTGCATGCAGGTGACAAGCCCTACGTCTGTGACGTGTGTGGGAAGGCTTTCTCTCGGACTGGTAACTTAGAAAGACACAAGAGAATCCACACAGGGAAGAAACCTCACGTGTGTTCAGACTGTGGGAAGGCTTTCTCTCGAACTGGTGATTTAAAAACACACATGAGAATCCACGCAGGGAAGAAACCTTACGTGTGTTCAGACTGTGGGAAAGGGTTTAGTGATCGCAGTTATCTAAGGAGTCATCTCCTGACCCACACAGGGGAGAAACCTCACATGTGTTCAGAATGTGGGAAAGGGTTTAGCCAGGCCAGTACTCTAAGGAGTCATCGCCTGACCCACACAGAGGAGAAACCCCACCCCTGTCCTCACTGCCCTGCTGCCTTCAGGTGGCCTGTTCAGTTGAAGAAGCACCTTGAGAAAGTTCACCAGTGAACAGTGCACACCCTGCAGATACATCACAACATGACATCATTTCTTTATGATGTCACAACATGACATCATTTCTTTATGATGCCACAACATGACATCATTTCTTTATGACCTCACAAAATGATATTTTTATGATGTCACAAAATGACATGTTTTTTACATCACAAAATTACATAATTTCTTTATGACATCACAGGTGTTATTGTAACTTGTGTTCTCCTGCACTTTGAAAAGTATACATGTACTCTTTCTATTTGTTGAAGGATTTTTTGTTGCTAACTTAAAAACAAATGCGACACATACACACATGTCACTTACCCTTTCACTTCACGACGCATACATACATAGACTTTCACACATATCGAAGAATGGTTTCACTCGCTTGGTGAACCCCAAAGTGGATTTCCAATGTACATGGACAGTTCCATCATTACCTGGTGATTTCATCATTGTTTCATGAATTCATTTAGGTGGTAACACAAAATGATAAAGTATCAGTTACAACAATTGGACAAGCAGTAGTGTACAGTCGAATACGCTTAAGTCGACGTGCCAGTGGCAATAGGATTTTATGTCCGAGTTATGGACGCCATAACTGTTCGACTTATTCGAAAAAATCAGTCGGATATCGGTCACTTTTCAAAAAGACATATTTTCAGAAAAAAACGTCGGCCTAGAAGTCATTGTCAAGCAACAGGACTTTATAGAAGTTTAATCCGTACGGAAAGCTCGGCTTGAAGCGCTTTCAGAAGACTGCCATGTGACTTATACTCTTTGTGTGTAAGCGCCCAAACCGGCCACGTGGGGTCCGTACGTTCCCGAACGTTCTGAGTGTGTTTGTGATCCGATTTTTTTTTTAACGTTCCTGACCGTTCACCGCACAAAGAGAGAGAAGGCAGCATACAACAATTTTTTTTAAACAAAGCAAGCTACAATAACTTCTTTACACCTTGCCCTCTCACTCACACATTCATACCATGCATCAAGCAAAGAATATTTGACATAAAACAATCAAGTCAAGAAAATGGAAACAAAATTGGCACATGAAATAATTGAAAAAGAGATATCAAAAATGGGATAGAATTAAAGAGAGAAACATGGATAATACTTAACAGTTGTGAGAACTTTGAGTTATGCTATGTGGCCATCAATGTGAGTACTTGGAAACGGAGGTGAAACGTGACCACGTGCATTGAGGCAATTACAACAACAACAAAACAGTTAGAATCACCAAAACAAATCTTCTTCTTAACCCTCTTGTGCCTGACGTCTCTCTATTTGATTGACAGCACCTCTGCAAAGGAAGAATCGCCGCTAATCTGTAATGGAGGGGGATTAGGGGGATGATCTCGAAAAACCTCCTACCCTACATAAGCCAAGTTACGGTAAAGGTAAAGATGTGCCGAGATGTCCCTGTCTTCCCCCCCCAAAATGAATTTCCCCTGTTATGGGGATGCATGGCTCCACAAAAAAAATCAAATTGCCCCCCCCGCAAACTGCATTCCTAGTCATTCACTGCCTACTTTTGCAGCTATGCTGACAGACAGAAGAAACAAACAAAGCGTCGCCCAACTTGCGCTAAGACCATGGTAAACTCAAAGTGTCTAAAAGAAAAGATTCTCTTACCCTACGTCACGATCTTAAATACCGAGTATTAGCCCATCTAGTAGTAAAGAATTTTCATCGCCCCATCACTCAGTGGATGCAAACACATCATCCATGATGTACAAAGGGGGAAAATGCCGATTGTAAAACACCCCGCCCTCCCCCTCCGCCCTACTTTAGCTTGAATCTTTTTTAGCTAACGCCTCCAGAGCTGACAAAATTAACGCCCTTCTTTTTTCCCGGCCAGGTGTTGTCCATAAGATAAACGTCCTCATATACAAACGAGGCTCATATATGCTCAAAGAGGAACCTCGTTTTTATATGAGGCTGTTTGTACAAACCAATCGGCCTAGAAGAAAAAATTGCAAGCAACACGACGGTCTGTGATGCTCGATTTGTGGGTAAGCAAGGGAAACTGCGTGATGTGGTTTATGCAAAACAATGGAAGCTCAGTAATCGGCAAAGTGGAATCCGTCGTTAAAAGAAATTTCTTCAGATCTGGGGGTCTTTATCCAATGCGTTTTTAGATGTCCAGTACACCACATGCACACACATGGTGTTGAAATATATGCTCACAAGACAAACAAAGCACAAAATACTTGCTCACATGACAATTGCCCACAAAATAAAACGAACACTGCAATCAGAGCGAGTGTGAGCGCATGCGGGTGTGGGGTGTGCGGGTGAGTGCGAAAACTGCGTGAATAGATTCACCGGGCATGGGGATGTTACAGCCTTGTGTATCTTTCCTTTTACAATTTTGTTTCGAGCACACAGGGCATATAACCTGTATAAGCTCCCCCCCCCCCCCCCCCCCCCCCCCCCCCCCCCCCCCCCCCCCCCCCCAAATCTTTTCCCCATGCCTTCCCAAAAAAGGTGGGTCTCCCTAAACTCGGATTTTACGGCACCTCGTGTACTGCAAATCCTTAATTTTTCGCCACCGTAATGGATTGTTTTGGGTCACGCGATAACCTCACACACACACACACACACTATTTACGGCACGGTAAGAGATGTGCCACACACACAAAAAACAGACAGATCAAAATCCAACAAGACTGGTTTGACTTAAGTCAGGAACATCAGGGGAAAAAAACTAAAGTCAGGAAGTCGACTTATCCGTTTGACGTTTAGAAATAAATCTCAGTCGACATAGACGAACGTTGAGTTATAAGTTGTCAAGATATCCCCCCCCCACCCAGTCTTTTATAAGAGCACTTTTGCCCTGGGAAATGATAAATCCATCGACTTACGCAAAAGTTGACTTAAGAGTTGTCGACTGAAAAGAATTATGCTGTGTTTATGTAGTGGGTATTTATGTTTTCATTTCCTAACTGAAATAACAATTGCTTACAAATTCTGAAGCATGCAGGCATTAAAACGGCTCTACCTTCTGCTTAATTTTTGTTGTTGTAATTTAAGGAATCTCCGCCCCCCCATTTTTATATATATATACTGGTCTCCAAAAGTTAAGGGCCGGCTTCTGTTTTCAGTAGCTTGATATCTATTTATTGTACACTAAGACAACAATGAAGAAAATGGCAAAACTTAGGCTACTCAATAACTTTCCTTCCTGTTGCACGTGCCTGAACCAGTTTTGCAGACATTGCAGTACAGCAACAGCGTTTTCAGGTACGCTTAAAATGTGGCAAATTCACGAGAATTTCACGAAAGTTTGGTCTCTTTTCGCTGAAGAATCAGGGCTGATGCAGGTTTCTTGCCTATTGCACGTGCAAGGCATGACTGTAGTGAACACTGCTGAGCAAAAGTTAGACACGAATGTGTATTTAAGGGCAGCAACCAGAGCTCTCAATAAGCATGCCTCCAAGACAGAAGAGAGAAGATCGTTCTTCCGGCCCTTAAATTTTGGAGACCAGTATATATTCGCGAGCGCGATGTTATTCTCAAATGGAGCGTTTAGGATCAAAAAGATAAATAAAATGACAATGTACAGCATACTTGTTTTTTTGTTTACAGTAAATATTGTTACTTAATACTATTTGTGTTGCCATGCCAAGACATGAACTGTGTGCGTTATAGCGTGAAAGCTGTTTAATGTATATGTAAAGGCAAAGATAATGCATTGGTAACTTGTGTTCAAGATTAGCATGTTATTTTAAGTTTTCTTTTTCTTTTCTGTAAGACATTGAAATGTGTGTGTGTGTGCGAGCATGTTTCGTTATGGTAGTATCAATACAGTGATGTTCCGAAGCCCCGGTCATAGGTCATTGACCTATTAAAATTGAAAATATCCTTTTGTGATCTCTCCTGTCATATATGGAATATATAATGTATGTTTGATGTTTAAAGTGACCATGTTACCCTCTGTGAACCTATACACTGTATTATTCTTTTTTTTTTTTATTGTATTACCAATGGTTAGAATGTATATGTAACAATAGTGACAAATGTGGCTGCGTGTAGCAACAGAAGGAGCAAAAAAAACATCAAATAAAACAATAATTTTTCCCCTCTAACAGTCCAACGCGTAATGATACAACAAAGTTGAAACAAAGAGCAAGGCTGTGAACACAAATCAAAGGGGGGGGGGGGGGGGGGGGGGGGTGGGGGGGGGGGGGGGGGGGGGGAGGGGGGGGGGGGGGGGGGGGGGTTTTGCCCACTGGGGACGGAGCCTACGTGTCAGTAGCGTAATATCGGAGGGGCAACACGTCCTATACCCCCGTT
>CM065712.1:32727670-32742670 GCA_017654935.2 Phymorhynchus buccinoides
TCTTTAATCTCGAAATTTAGTTAAAAGCGGTCTTCGTTTAGTTTGGCCTCCACAGTATTAGATATTTAATGTGTAGATTGGGATATTCAGGATCAGGGGTCGCGTGTCATACTGGCAATAGTCCGATTGAAGTAGGAGGGCCGCATTTACCGACGAAAACTAGAAAGGAAAGACCTAAAGTTTGCACTGGTTTTACACCCGCAGTTCGCTGGAGTACAGGCCCCACTTCAGCAACACTCTGGGGGAGGGGGCGGAGAAGGGGGGAGGGGGAGAATCTACTTTTATTGTCATTGGGGCAGGCTCAGATGGAGATCTGATCAGCGCTGATGTCAATGCACAGACAGAGCCTGTGTGGGACGGTGGCCTCACTCCACTGGTTTCCATTCCATCAGCATCCGCACAAAGACAGAGCCATCATACTGCCTGTTTAGACCTTCTGGGACACGCAATCCACGCCGTGGTTTGACCTGTTTTTTCGTGGATGTTTTGTGGACTGAAGCCTTCCTATTTTGGTGGGCAACACTTTATATTTGCTGTAGCGAGAAAATATTTTCTGCTGGGAGTGCAGGAATGAGGCCCTCAGCTACTGTAGAAAAGGATGAGCATCCTCAGCTATCCTGTAGAAAAGGATGAGCACCCTCAGCTATCCCTGTATAAAGCTGAGACGTTGCTGCTGCGACGTTCTTCCGGAGGAGGAGGTTCAGTTCTGCTAGCATGTTCTTACGCAGCCTGGATTTCTGGTCTTGTAATCCCTTGCGATGAATCGGCTGCCTGTGACGCTGACTCTCAAGTTTCTCCATGTCTTGCTTCAGGTGCAGATCTCTCACTGTTGCTCCATAGTCCAGTTTGGATCGAACCCATCCTGCGTGCCCGGCGACTGCACTGCTTAGGACAATTCCGAGATTCTGCTGAAGAAATCCTAGGGTCGATCCAGCTTACGACATATGTTGGAGATGTGTGATGACCATTTCAAATCGCATGAGATCTGCACTCCAGGTAGGGGGTCTCTTTGACTCTTTTCAGGAGACTCTTCCTAGACCAATAGAAATAGTGAAGTCACTTTGGTGGAGAGGACGTAGCACTTTTGAGCGTTGAAACGCTGCCCCCAGAATGCTAACACAGGCTTAGGACAAAGCGTACCAGTGTTATAAAATGAATCACATATTGTCCTGACAGGAGAGAGCACAATATGACATTTTCAATTTAAATAGGTCAATGGCCTATGACCGGGCTTTCGGAACATCCTGCATTGATACTACCTAAAGGAAACATCTAACACACACACACCCCCTTTCAATGTTCTTACACACAGTCAAACCAAACTTACATATAACAGGCTGACTTTAACACACATTTCAACGTCATTATTTTGCCTTTAACACATACAGTAACAATCAGTCAGCTTTCAAAGCTATGGTATGACACACACAGTCAGTTGTTTGCATGGCAACACAAATCGTAACAATGTTTACTGTAAAAACAACGACACGAGTTTCCTACATTGTCATTTACTTATCGTTTATAGTCCCCTAAGCTTCATTTGAGAATGACATTGCGCTCCGAATATGGTGGAGGATAAAATGTTGGGCGGAGGTTTCCTTAACCTCTCAAGGCTGCATGACGCCAGATCTGACCGATTTGTTTCTGACCATTGCTCCCGTAGCGCAGATGTCGCCCTCTGAACGCCCGGTTCTAGAGTTCACTTTCACCCTACCCACAATGCAATATACTAAGGCTAGTGCTTCTGTACCTCAGTCTCGCTGGTCCGTTTTGGCTTTTACAGCAAGGGAAGCACCCCTGTCTTTTTTAACGATTTTTCGGAAGTGACCCCAAATTTTTTTCTTCTTTCCACGTGACATGCGCAGTATTGACTCGGCGCGATGCTCGGAGCACCATTACGATTTTTTTAATTCCAATTCATGGTTGGTTGTGTGACGTGACGTTAGCTTTGGAATGAAAATATCATCATTGCTATCAATATGCATCTTTCAGATTAACTGATTAAATGATGTCATTTTGTGATGTAAAAAACACATCATGTTTGTGATGTATAACTTTGTCATGTGATGTGTAAACATAAAGTCATGTAATGTGACATAAAGAAACAGTCATTTTGTGATGTCATATGTGAAAACGTCATTTTGTGACCTCATAAAGAAATGATGTCATGTTGTGATGTATCATAAAGAAATGACTGTCACTGGTGAACTTTGTGAGGTCATAAAGAAATGACCAGTCATGTTGTGACCTCATAAAGAAATGATATAATGTTGTGATGTATCTGCAGGGTGTGCACTGTTCACTGGTGAACTTTCTCAAGTGTGCTTCTTGTGTCTTTCAGGCCTGGTGAAGCCAGCAGGGCAGTGAGGACAGGGGTGGGGTTTCTCCCCTGTGTGGGTCAGACGATGGGTCCTTAGATTACCGGACTGGCTAAACCCTTTCCCACAGTCTGAACATTTGTGAGAATTCTCCCCTGTGTGGGTCAGGCGTCTTGTGACCAGCCTTAGAAAAATACTGCACACGGGTTTCTCTCCAGTATGAATCCCTTTCCCACAGTCAAGTGAACACACGTAAAAGGTTACTCTGCCCGTGTGGGTTCTCTTGTGTCTTTCTAAGGTACTAGTGTGAGAGTAAGCTTTCCCACAGACGTCACAGACATAGGGCTTGTCCCCTGCATGCGCTGCCCGGATGTGTCGCTGTAAATTATATGGCAGATTAAAGTCCGCTTCACAGTGTGGACATTTGTAAAGCCTCTCTTCTGTGTGGTAAAAGTCTTTGGTGTTTCTTCAAGTATGAATCTAGTCTTCAAGTTACCAGTCTGAGTAAAAGCCTTACTGCACACACTGCACACGAATGGTTTCTCTCCAGTATGAATCAGTGTGTGTTTCTTCAAGTCACAAGCCCGGGTAAAAGCCTTACTGCACACACTGCACACAAATGGTTTCTCTCCAGTATGAATCAGTGTGTGCATCTTCAAGTTACAAGCCTGAGTAAAAGCCTTACTGCACACATCACACACATGCCTTCTTTTCCCATTATCTCCACCTCTCTGCCCACTGCCAATTTCAGCCACTGAATTTCTCTGTCTCTGCACAGTTTTCTTCTGACTAGACTCTTCCCCCTCCTTCCCCCCATTCCCATCACCATGGTGACCAACCTCACAGCAGTCAGCTGTGGTGGATACAGAGGGTTCAGCCTGTATTATCTCCCGATGAACAAACTGTGCATGAAGTTTCAAACTGCTGAACAGCACAAAGGCGGCAGGACATCTCTGACACACTCTGTTGGGTTTGAGAGCTGAACTTCTGTCTGACTTGGGGTCAACACTGCTGGTGAGGATGGAGGGGGGAGGGGTGGGCTGCACACCTTCTGCTTTCTGGAATCATAAAAGAACATTATTTACCATTATTTAATGTGATCACTAACTGATAATACAATAGTAACTGATAATATAAATATCAGATATTTATGTGTAAATTTGGGTATTCCGGATCAGGATCAGGATCAGAGTGTCGCAGGTGCCAATGCTGGCAATAGTTGCGAAGGAATTAGGAGGGCGCATGTACCTACAGAAAACAAAGAAAGGAAAGACCTAAGTTTGCACTGGGTTTTAAACACCCCAGTTCAGCTGGGAAGGAACAGGCCCCACTTCCAGCAACAAGCGGGGGGAGGGGGCAGAGAAGGAAAGGGATAATCTAATTTCAGTGGTCAGTTGGGGCAGGCTCAGATGGAGATGTGATCGTTGCTGATGTCAATGCACTGACAGAGCCTGTGTCAGATGGAGATGTGATCATCGCTGATGTCAATGCACTGACAGAGCCTGTGTCAGATGGAGATGTGATCATCGCTGATGTCAATGCACTGACAGAGCCTGTGTCAGATGGAGATGTGATCATTGCTGATGTCAATGCACTGACAGAGCCTGTGTCAGATGGAGATGTGATCATCGCTGATGTCAATGCACTGACAGAGCCTGTGTCAGATGGAGATGTGATCATCGCTGATGTCAATGCACTGACAGAGCCTGTGTGGACGGTGGCCTCACTCCACTGGTTCCATTCTGCAGCAGTCAGCAGAAAGACAGAGCCACCATATTGCTCTGTTCCACATTCTTGGACACAAAATCCACGCCAGTGGTTTATGACCTGTTGTTGGAGGATGTCTGTGGACTGGAAGCTTTCATACTTGTTGGGTTTGATCCTGAAACGCTTTGTATTTGAGGGAGCGAAAAACTTTGCCGCTGGGTGTGCAGGAATGTGGCCCTCAGCTATCCTGTAGAAAAGGCTGTGCAGGAATGTGGCCCTCAGCTATCCAGTAGAAAAGGCTGAGACGTTCTTGCAGAGGTGGGAGGTTCAGTTCTGCTAGCATGTTGTTTACGCAGCCTGGATTTCTGGTCTTGTAATCCCTTGCGATGAATCGGGCTGGGAGGAATGTGGCCCTTCAGTTTCTGCTAGCATTTGTCAGGTTACGCAGCCTGGAGTTTCTGGTCTTGTGCGGGTCCCCACTTGCTCCATATAGATGAATCGGGCTGCCAGGGCGGGTCCCACAACTCTCCTCCAGTTTCTCTATGTCTTGCTTCAGGTGCGGGTCCCACACTGTTGCTCCATAGTCCAGTTTCTCTATGTCTTGCTTCAGGTGCGGGTCCCACACTGTTGCTCCATAGTCCAGTTTCTCTATGTCTTGCTTCAGGTGCGGGTCCCACACTGTTGCTCCATAGTCCAGGTCCCACACTGTTGCTCCATAGTCCAGTTTCTCTATGTCTTGCTTCAGGTGCGGGGTGCTCCATAGTCCAGTTTCTCTATGTCTTGGGTCCCACACTGTTGCTCCATAGTCCAGTTTCTCTATGTCTTGCTTCAGGTGCGGGTCCCACACTGTTGCTCCATAGTCCAGTTTCTCTATGTTCTTGCTTCAGGTGCGGGTCCCACACTGTTGCTCCATAGTCCAGTTTCTCTATGTCTTGCTTCAGGTGCGGGTCCCACACTGTTGCTCCATAGTCCAGTTTCTCTATGTCTTGCTTCAGGTTCTCACACTGCTCCATAGTCCAGTTTCTCTATGTCTTGCTTCAGGTGTGGGTCCCACACTGTTGCTCCATAGTCCAGTTTCTCTATGTCTTGCTTCAGGTGCGGGTCCCACACTGTTGCTCCATAGTCCAGTTTCTCTATGTCTTGCTTCAGGTGCGGGTCCCACACTGTTGCTCCATAGTCCAGTTTCTCTATGTCTTGCTTCAGGTGCGGGTCCCACACTGTTGCTCCATAGTCCAGTTTCTCTATGTCTTGCTTCAGGTGCGGGTCCCACACTGTTGCTCCATAGTCCAGTTTCTCTATGTCTTGCTTCAGGTGCGGGTCCCACACTGTTGCTCCATAGTCCAGTTTCTCTATGTCTTGCTTCAGGTGCGGGTCCCACACTGTTGCTCCATAGTCCAGTTTCTCTATGTCTTGCTTCAGGTGCGGGTCCCACACTGTTGCTCCATAGTCCAGTTTCTCTATGTCTTGCTTCAGGTGCGGGTCCCACACTGTTGCTCCATAGTCCAGTTTCTCTATGTCTTGC
The DNA here is from genome assembly GCA_017654935.2 of Phymorhynchus buccinoides. Lineage (NCBI taxonomy): Eukaryota > Metazoa > Mollusca > Gastropoda > Neogastropoda > Raphitomidae > Phymorhynchus > Phymorhynchus buccinoides. The sequence continues at coordinate 32,733,218 of CM065712.1, forward strand.
TTCAGGTGCGGGTCCCACACTGTTGCTCCATAGTCCAGTTTCTCTATGTCTTGCTTCAGGTGCAGGTCCATCACTGTTGCTCCATAGTCCAGTTTGGATCGAACCAACGCTGTGTGCGCCTGGTGCCTGCATTGCTTAGGACAATTCCGGAGATTCTGCCGAAGAAATCCTAGGGTCGATCCAGCTTTACGACATATGTTGGAGATGTGTGATGACCATTTCAGAGATATGCACTCCGAGGTAGGGGGTACCCTGTACTCGTTTCAAGAAGACTCTTCCTAGACTATAGAAATAGGGTGAAGTGACTTTGGTGGAGAGGACGCAGCACTTTTGAGCGTTGAAACGCATGCCCCCAGAATGCTAACACAGGCTTTCCTGTATTTAATGAACATGCACAATGTGATGTTAGTTACACAACTCTCCACCACTACAGCGTGTCTTTCCTCTTTGTTCGTTTCAAGAAGTGTATTCCATTTCAGAGCAGAGTAATTGCGTTTCAAGAAGACTCTTCCTCTATAACTTACTTTCCTCTTTCTCTAGTTACACTTCACCTCTCTTTCCTCTTTGTATACACTTTCCTCTGTCTGACACCTCTCTTTTTTTGTATACAAGTGTATGACACAGGGCAGAGGAATTGGAGAGAATCACACAGACCTGTCTGTCACTACTCTCAGTGTATCAAACAGAGCAGAGGAATTACAGAGATTCACACAGACCTGTCTATCACTACTCTCAGTCCACTCAGTGAATGACACAGAGCAGAGGAATTACATACTCACACTGACCTGTCTGTCTTTTCTCTCAGTCCAGTCAGGGAATGGCAGAGGCTCTCCATGAACTGACGCCAGGTGGAGTTCCAAACTGCTGACCAGCACAAAGGCGGCAGAACAACAGTGACACACCCGCCCTCTTTTCAGAGACAGCAGTGACCAAAAAGTGTTGTCATACATGGGCTGTGGAACAGCTGAGGGCTGATCTGGTGAGTCTTCCTCCATGGACCATGCTGGTTCCTGCTTCTGTCAAAAGAATATTTTCAAATTTATGTCAGAGAAAGGGTGGTTCAAAGATACCAAGACAAGGTGAACAGTCTGTCAGTGTCACTACCCTTAGTCCAGTCAGTGTATGACACATAGCAGAGGAATTACATAGAATCACACTGACCTGTCTGTCACTACTCTCAGTCCACTCAGTATATACAACAGAGCAGAATTACAGAGAATCACACTGACCTGTCTGTCATTTCTCTCAGTCCAGTCAGGGAACGGCAGAGGCTCTCCATGAACTGACGACAGGTGGAGTTCCAAACTGCTGACCAGCACAAAGGCGGCAGAACAACAGTGACACACCCGCCCTCTTTTCAGAGACAGCAGTGACCACGAAGTGCTGCCATACATTGGCTGTGCTGTGCTGTAGACAGCTGAGGGCTGATCTGGTGAGTCTTCCTCCATGGACCATGCTGGTTCCTGCTTCTGTCAAAAGAATATTTACAAATTTATGGAACAGCAAAGACGAACATACTGTCAGAAAAAGTGTGATTCAAAGATACCAAGACAAGGTGAACAAAACGGATTAAAATGCTTAATAATATGTATGCCAGACTGTCGTTTCCGAATATGACTCCCAGGCTACAACAGAGGAGGCAGTTGCTAACATGGAGGGTTGGGCTAAAAGTTGACTGACAGAAATACCCTACACAGGGTACATCCCCCCAGAGCTGATCTGGTGAGTCTTCCTCCATGGACCATGCTGGTTCCTGCTTCTGTCAAAAGAATATTTTCAAATTTATGTCAGAGAAAGGGTGGTTCAAAGATACCAAGACAAGGTGAACAGTCTGTCAGTGTCACTACCCTTAGTCCAGTCAGTGTATGACACATAGCAGAGGAATTACAGAGAATCACACAGACCTGTCTGTCACTACTCTCAGTCCACTCAGTGTATACAACAGAGCAGAATTACAGAGAATCACACTGACAAGTCTGTCACTACTCTCAGTCCACTCAGTGTATGACACAGAGCAGAGGAATTACAGATAATCTCACTGACCTGTCTGTCAATACTCTGTGTATGACACAGAGCAGGGGAATTACAGAGAATCACACTGACCTGTCTGTCATTTCTCTCAGTCCAGTCAGGGAACGGCAGAGGCTCTCCATGAACTGACGACAGGTGGAGTTCCAAACTGCTGACCAGCACAAAGGCGGCAGAACAACAGTGACACACCCGCCCTCTTTTCAGAGACAGCAGTGACCATGAAGTGTTGTCATACATTGGCTGTGCTGTGCTGTAGACAGCTGAGGGCTGATCTGGTGAGTCTTCCTCCATGGACCATGCTGGTTCCTGCTTCTGTCAAAAGTATATTTACAAAGTTATGGAACAGCAAAGACGAACATACTGTCAGAAAAAGGGTGATTCAAAGATACCAAGACAAGGTGAACAAAACGGATTAAAATGCTTAATAATATGTATGCCAGACTGTCGTTTCCGAATATGACTCCCAGGCTACAACAGAGGAGGCAGTTGCTAACATGGAGGGTTGGGCTAAAAGTTGACTGACAGAAATACCCTACACAGGGTACATCCCCACACTGTCAGTTAAAAGGTGATGGGAATGGAGGGCTGGGCTAAAAATTAACAGAGATGCCCTGCACAGGGTACCTCCCTACTCTCAGTCAAAAGGTGTTGGGGAAGGTCCCCAAAGGCCAACTAATGCTAGCGGCTGCAGTGATGAGAGCCAATGCAAACAACTCTTAGTTGGAGAATCACAGTGTTTTATAAAACACTAAGCTGAGCTTTCACTGTACTGAAGGCCCAAACTTCTGGCCAATGGTCGACAGAGCACACAACGCTCGTTTTACGTGACAAAGATGTTTCACATACTGGGACACTAAGCTGAGCTTTCACTGTACTGTAGGCCCAAACTTCAGGCCAATGGTCGACAGAACAAACAACCCTCGCTTTATGTGACAAAGATGTTTCATATACTGGGAGATTCCACTCTGGACAGCCAGCTATATTACTTCTGTTTCAGAAAACAAAATATGTTTATAGTTTATTTATTGTACTCACGATGCCAAGGCCTGCCCAATCCATGGTCACGTCTTCCGGTTCTCCAGCTGTCAGAAAAAGAGAAAAAAAATGACTAATCATACATGCCTCTTGTATATTTGAATGCATTCTTACAAAACACACACACACAGACACACACGGATGCATGAACACACACACTCTCAGAGAGAGAGAGAGAGAGAGAGAGAGAGAGAGAGGGGGGGGGGGGGGGATTGAAGGAAAAAGGAAGTTTAAATTAAGAAAACTAATCAAATTATTGTTAAAGAAGTACTGGTCAGCAAAAGAACTGTAACGTGCCTGTTGTTTCTGGGTGTTCTACTTGAAACAGGTTGTAACGCTGAAAGCTGAAATAAGACAACAAAACACTGTCTTCTTTGTCTTCTTCTTCATTGCTGTGCGTGGCCACAATCAACTCTAGTTATTTTGCCACGGAACCGGGAGGTTCTACCACTTATGCCGGAAGAAAAGGCTCAAAGCCTGAGAAGAAACTGAAAAGTTAGGCCTTAGACAGAAGATGGACAGGTAAAAAGATAAAGGATTAAAAGTTTGCACTGGGTTAAGACCATTAAAACCCCCCCCCCCCCCCCCCCCCAGTTCAGCCGGGAAAGGAACAGGTCCCACTTCCAGCAATAAGCTTGTTAAAGTATAGTACTAACAAAATATACTATTGGCTGCATCTGCATTTATAGTTGATAGGGTGACATCGTGGCATATTCATCAACGAAACTAGGGCTCAGTGGGCTTCAGATAGTTTTCTGCCTCTATGCCTGGGAGCTGACCTTCCACGATCTTGCACAAGAAGGTTAATCTTTGATGTTTTCTCCTTTCTTGCAGTGGAGGAAGGCCAAGGTCTTGCAGCATTGATGTTACGCAGTCTGGGTTGCGGGACTTGTAGTCGCGTTTGATGAACCTGGCTGCCCTGTGTTGGACGCCTTCCAGCTTGTCGATGTCGCTTTGTACATATGGGTCCCACACTGTGGAGCTATATTCGAGGAGGGACCTGACAAGTGAGACGTATGCAGCCTTTCGGTAGGTGACAAAAACGTAGGTTCCTATGCAGCATACCCAGGCTGGCATTTGCTTTTTTAGATTAGATTAGAAATAGGGATGAAAAAATATAGCCGTTAGGCTTTCAAAGTCTCATCTTTGTGTTTTTATTTTTACATACTCAAGGTATATCGTGCACTCAGGTTTTTGCATTGAATTAATCATCGTATTCATACATTATGTCTTTACAAAATTTTAATTGGTCGAGCTCATTTTTAAAGCTGTTAGTATTAGGTGCTCTCTCAATGTTAGTTGGTAGTTGATTCCATAAAGGTGCAACTCTGTTAGTAAAAGAATATTTTCTTGTGTTAGTTTTACAATTTACAATAAATATTGTATCACTATCAGTGCTAATGATATTTCTTGTTAGTTTGAAAAATTCAGTTGCATAAATTTAAATCATCAATATTATTAAATATTTTACATCTTTGCATTAGATCACCTCTTATTCTCCTTGCTTTCAAACTTGGAAGATTCAGGCGTTCCATTCTCTCTCTACACGAATAGTTATTATATCCATCAATTAATTTAGATGCCCTTCTTTGCACCTTCTCTATTAATGTTGAGTCTTTTCAATTTGGGATATCAAATAACATTACCATATTCTACATGCGGTAACTCTAAACCTTTGCATAAATGCAGGAAAGTATCCTGATCTAAGTATGAAAAAGTTATTTTAATAATACCAAGCATTTTATTTGATTTCTTAACAGCATAATGAATATGGTTATCAAATTAAGAAATGTCATCAAAAATTACACCAAGATCATTTTCTTCTGTGCACTTTGATATAACAGTAAGTTAGTACCATCCTTAATCATAGTATAATTATTACAAGTGTTATTGTTACCCAGATGTAAAACTTTACATTTTGAGGCATTAAAGTATAATTTCCAAGTATCTGTCCACTTAACTAATGAATCTAGATCATTTTGTATCTCATCTTTATTTACGGATGTATTATATATTTTCGCGTCATCTGCAAATATCTTACAAAAGCTAGTTATGTCCCGTGGCAAGTCATTTATAAAAATTGTAAAAAGTAACGGACCAAGGATGCTTCCCTGGGGCATACCATTAGTTACATCTACATTATGAGAGTAAGCGTCACCAACTCTAACTAATTCAAATTGTTTTCTTTGCAATCTTATTTGTAAGCGCAGACCAGGACAGGTTGCTGCTTAGCTCCACTCCAAGGTATTATGTGTCGACATGTGGCAAGATGTGGTTTCCCAGCTGGTAGAAGTGTGACGAGCGGTAGCATACACTCATGATGAAGCACTTCTTGGCGTTGAACCTCATACCACATTCTTCAGCCCAGGTTTCCAGATTCTTCAGGTCATCTTGCAGGGCTATGTGGTCTGCCTGTGACCTTATTTCTCGGTAGAGCAGGCAGTCATCCTCAAAGAGCCTGACTTTGGATGAAACAGAGGCTGGCAGACCTAATGTGGAATAAGAACAACAGGGGTCCAAGTAAAAATGAACACATAAGGAAGATCTTGCGCGCACGTCAAAGCCCATTCCACGATTCGGTACGAGTAAGCCGTATGTGCCGGTGGGATGGATGACACGAGTTCACATAGCACGCATCCTGTGCGCTATTAATGGTCTGAATGAAGACCGGTGAGTGCGGGGCAGGATAAACATCCCCAACTGGAAGAAGAAGAAGATAGACCTAACAAATATTTTCAAAGAATTAAAATTTTGGCAAAAATGGTCTGGGATATAACTCTCGTGACTGTGTTAGAGCAAAGCCAGCAATCAGTGTTATTCCGCTTCATCTGATGATGTCATCAGTGATGTCATCAGGTCAGTAATGTAAACGTTGGTTGCAGTCAAGTGATTAATAGCGCCTAATAGCTGACAGAGCCTACTCATGTTTCCTGCGGGAAAGCTGAGGGTTTTTGGGCCTTGGTTTGCTATGTTGTGATGTGGGTGCCCTAGGAAAGATCTTTAAAATTGTGACACCAGGTGAATTTAGCTTCTCCCCATTTTGCAGACGACGTGGCCATGAAGTGATACTTGCCCGGTTGCCATTCTTTTTTTCTGCACATGCATGTATTGGCCATTTCTCTGGGTGAAAAATTCATCCTCCATTTTTGGCTCCGCTTCTGGCCATAATGTTGAATCATGCGAAAGGATTGACTGGTCCTGACCCGATTCAACGTTCTGTGACAGAGGGTGTCATCAGCGAACTGTCTGTAGGCTGAGACAGGCGTTCTAGGTAAGTCGTTGATGTAGAGCAGCAAGAGGTCGGGCCGTTTCTATCCATACGCTTTTGCCAGTATGTTCAATGCACGTGAGGAGTGTTTCTCAAAGGGATAGTATATTCAATCCCGTTCAAAAGCATAGTTTAATGCACTTTATTCAGAAAGTTTTGCGATAGACCTAAAAGTAAACGCTTAATTAATAAAATCAATACAAAATTTGGAATACGGGGACAGACTTTCATAAGTTAAGTTTACCATCCTTAAAATTTAGAGAGAAGGGGGAGATTTCATCACTGTATATAAAATTTTTGATAAACCTGACAAAACTAACAGCATTTGTTTCATTGTCTAACGATTTGGAGAACCCTACAGTGATATAAAATACTAACCCAATACAGTAAGAACTAATATGAGAAAACACTTATTTTCTAATAGAGTCACCCGCACGGAACAATCTCCCTGCACAAACTAAAACTTGCTTCCAACCTTTAAGTTGATTACCATTTCAAGAAACCTCCTAGATAGTGACCCCAAAATTAATGTTTTTAAATACAATTATGTCTTTTAGAGTCCGGTGGAGATTCCTGAGGATTGGAAAACTGCATATGTAACAGCAATTTTTAAAAAGTACCTAAATCAGCCCGGAATTATAGACGCAGTTAGTCCTAACAATGCATAGCTAGCAAAGTTTTGGAGGTCATTAATTAGGGATGAAATAGTTTCCACTGACAGAAAATGAATTATATCAATGTCCAACATGGCTTTAGAATAACCGATCTTGCGTCACTCACTACTAAAGTTATGGATGATTTTACAGTGTTTTTGGATACGGATCGCACTTGATGTTATTTATCTTGATTTCAAAGGCCTTACGATACATACCACACGAAAGACTTCTTCTAAAAATGAATGCATATTGTATCTGCGATCGTTTTTTCAGTGGTTCGATCATTTTTAGTGCACGAAACAAAGTGTTCGAGTTGGTTCAGAATACTCAAAAAAATGATTTTTTAAGTGGTATCCCCCAGGGCAGTATCCTCGGACCAGTCTTATTTACAATTTTTATCATGATTTACCCAAAAAAAATTTTATACAAAGCACATGCAAAATATTTGCAGACGACACAAATATTTATAACATACAGCCAGAAAACAATACTATGCAAGTGACTTGATAACCTCCAGAAGTGGACTGACGAACTGAACCTATATTTTAATGTCAAAAAAAAAAAAAAAAATCAAAATGCAAAGTTATAAATGCTGGAGGCAAAAAGAATCAAATATTATTATGGTTATGAAATTGTCAAGAGAGCAAAAGATAAATGCATGTCTGAGGAAAAAGACCTTGAGTCATATTTTACATCATCTTCCTTTTGATACACATATTCATAAAGGATAAAAAGGCAAATCAATGTTGTGAATAATTAAAATACAATCATTCGTTTGGGATAAGGGAAACATTTTTTGTTCTATACAAGTCATTGGTACGTTTCCACATTTAGAGGATGGTAATATCATCTGGTAACCGGTATTTAAAACGTCAGTCAGCTTCTATGGAAAGGGTTAACAGAGGAGAGCACCAAATGGGTTAAAAGTTTGTCACAGATTTTAATTACCAAGATAGATTAACATTTTTAAACCTTCATTCATTAAAAGGAGACGTGCTAGGGGGACCTTTACAGAGTACAAAATGTTTAACAACTTAGATGCCCATTACCATGATTCTCTTTTTACACTATCCATTTATAACAGCACTAGAAATCAAGAGGGAAAATTATCATATACAGCGTTGTAATACTAACAGGCCGTAACATTGTTTTAGTAATCGTTGCTAACCTCTGGAATTTGCTAAACACCTAACTAAAAGAGCACCATCACTAAATACTTTCAAAAATCTCCATGACAGAGATGAAAATTTTATCAACTATTTTTTGAACATGATGATTGAAATTTACAATCATAATGTTAAAAGGCATGCTTTATGCAAACAAAACAGTGTCATGAAGGGACGTTTTATAAGCCGGCGAGGCCATAGGCCTTGAGCCAGTCCGGGAGTCCCACACATGAACTATACTATAGCGAGGACCAACCACAAGAGTTATTCCCTTGGAATAGAAAATCTGAGTTATCCTAGTTTCGTCAGAGAAATTGGGCGCTCCACCTATCATTTCCTGCTAACATTGAAAGCTTACTGACGAACCCGGGTGGTAAAAAGGTACCAATGAGATCGCGACACATCAATTGTCCGAGATTCCTAAAATTAGTGAGGCCGATGCAGGTGCCATTTTTGTCTGATGCTTAGTTCGTCAGTTTTGTTTTTTTCTAATTTATGAATAAGTCTCCCATTCAGATACTGTTTTTAGTATAGTTTAGGTTGAATTAATGATTTTAACCTTAAAACATTCCACAAATTGAGCAGGTCCATGTAAAAATTGTTTCTTTTGTAAATAGACAAACAAATGGACCTATCTGACCCATAATTTTGCGCTTAAAAGACGTCTTCGCGCACTTCCGGTAAACTGTTTACTAGAAACTTCTGGGACAAAATCATGATCCGAACAGGTTTTTATCGATTTTGTATTAGTTTTCTTTAGATTTATATTGACTCTGTAACCATTTACAAAACCTTGTTCATGCTCTTGAACGTTTTTATTGCGCTATACTGGTCAAATCATCAAGGGAATCATGGCGCAAAATATTAACATAACTAGCGGGAGTGGCCCTGGGCCTGTCCCACAGTCCTGCTCTATGTTGTTTTTGATTTTATGAGGCCCTCTACAGTTTTGAGTTTAGGGATACACAAGCAGAGTTTAAAAGATGTTCGTGAAACACACATCTACTTACTATGTTGTTCAAGTGGGCTTTTTGTTTGTTTGTTTGCTTGCAATGTCACTGGCTTTTATTTGTTGAATCCTATCAATCCTAATTTACTGGCCTTTGTCTCTTATTTGGTTACTGTGTGTATCACTGTTCTCACTGGGTGTAACTTCCCCTCCAGTCCTTGTGTGTATCACTATCACTTTATGTGCACTGATGGATACAAAGGACAAATAGATCTATGCAGTTGGAAATGCTATTTATTAACTAATAACTCTCAAAAGGCTGTCTTCAAGTGGTGAAGACAAATGTTT
>CM065712.1:32749876-32787036 GCA_017654935.2 Phymorhynchus buccinoides
CATACACACACACACACACACGCACACGCGTGCACACACGCACACACACACGCACGCACGCGTGCACACACACACACACACACGCACGCACGCACATATGCATACATACACACACACACGCACGCACACGCACACACACACACACACACACGCACGCACGCGTGCACACACACACACACACACACACACACATACATACACACACACACACGCACACACACACACACGCACGCATGCACGCACACACACACACAACACAAGCACGCGCGTGCACACACACACGTGCACGCACACACGCACGCACACACACACAAAACAACCGGGTCTACTGGACCCGCCCAGTCGGAACAGGGATAGACACCATTTTGGCTCTGTATCTAGTATGGGTCTAATAGACCCGCGACATCGTGACTGTGTAGTTAAAATTGCGTAATCAATTACTGATTCGACTTTTGACATAAACACATGAAATTTGACTGAAGGAAAGGCAATGAGGTTCTCGAAAGATACCTAACATTTCAAAGTGGTAGCTTCAATAGTTCCAGAGATATTGCAACTTTTATACCTCTCTGGGTCTAATAGACCCACGAAGCACGGTGAAGGTTAAAATGCTTAATAATATGTATGCCAGACTGTCGTTTCCGAATATGACTCCCAGGCTACAACAGAGGAGGCAGTTGCTATCATGGAGGGTTGGGCTAAAAGTTGACTGACAGAAATACCCTACACAGGGTACATCCCCACACTGTCAGTTAAAAGGTGATGGGAATGGAGGGCTGGGCTAAAAATTAACAGAGATGCCCTGCACAGGGTACCTCCCTACTCTCAGTCAAAAGGTGTTGGGGATGGAGGGCTGGGCTAAAAGTTGACTGTAACAGAGATGCCCTGCACAGGGTACCTCCCTACTCTCAGTCAAAAGGTGTTGGGGAAGGTCCCCAAAGGCCAACTAATGCTTGTGGCTGCAGTCATGAGAGCCAATGCAAACAACTCTTAGTTGGAGAGTCACAGTGTTTTATAAAACACTAAGCTGAGCTTTCACTGTACTGTAGGCCCAAACTTCTGGCCAATGGTCGACAGAGCACACAACGCTCGTTTTACATGACAAAGATGTTTCACATACTGGGACACTAAGCTGAGCTTTCACTGTACTGTAGGCCCAAACTTCAGGCCAATGGTCGACAGAACAAACAACCCTCGCTTTATGTGACAAAGATGTTTCATATACTGGGAGATTCCACTCTGGACAGCCAGCTATATTACTTCTGTTTCAGAAAACAAAATATGTTTATAGTTTATTTATTGTACTCACGATGCCAAGGCCTGCCCAATCCATGGTCACGTCTTCCGGTTCTCCAGCTGTCAGAAAGAAAGAAAAAATTTGATTAATCATACATGCCTCTTGTATATTTGAATGCATTCTTACAAAACGCACACACACAGACACACACGAATGCACGAACACACACACTCTCAGAGAGAGAGAGAGAGAGAGAGAAACTCAGAAAGAAAAGGGGGGGGGGGGATGAAGGAAAAAGGAAGTTTAAATTAAGAAAACTAATCAAATTATTGTCAAAGAAGTACTGGTCAGCAAAAGAACTGTAATGTGCCTGTTGTTTCTGGCTGTTCTACTTGAAACAGGTTGTAAGCTGAAATAAGAACAACAAAACGCTGTCTTCTTCATCTTCATTGCTGTGCGTGGCCACAATTAACTCTGGTTATTTTGCCACGGAACCGGGAGGTTCTACCACTTATGCCGGAAGAAAAGGCTCAAAGCCTGAAAAGAAACTGAAAAGTTAGGCCTTAGACAGAAGATGGACAGGTAAAATGATAAAGGATTAAAAGTTTGCACTGGGTTAAGACCATTAACCCCCCCCCCCCCCCAGTTCAGCCGGGAAAGGAACAGGTCCCACTTCCAGCAATAAGCTTGTTAAAGTGTAGTACTAACAAAATATACTATTGGCTGAATCTGCATCTGCATTTATAGTTGATAGGGTGACATCGTGGCATATTCATCAACGAAACTAGGGGAGAGCATACCCTAAACTTGAAAAAAAATATTAACCTGGCTGGCCAGCACCCGTCCAGCATGATGCCAAGTAGCAGCAACCTATAGCCTGTCGCAGTCAAAAAAGTCGCTCAGTCAAATAAATCGCCCGCTACTATGAGAGTGTGTATTTGCGACAACCAGAAATTTCACTTTTTCTGTACTTGAACCATTTACCTAACCCTTGTCGCATGAAAAAGGGTAGCTCGTTAAAAAAAGTAGCTCGCTACCTATGAGAGTCTGTATTTGCGGCATTTTGCGACATTGAGCATGAACCACAAATTTCATTTTTTTCTAGGGTTAGGGATAGGGTTAGGGTTAGGGTTAGGTAAATGGTTAAAGTAAAGAAAGAGTGAAATTTGTGGTTGTCGCAAATACAGACTCTCATAGTAGCGAGCTACTTTTTTTTAACGTGCTACCTTTTTTCATACGACAACCCTAACCCTAACCCTATCCCTAAAAAAAAAAGAAATTTGTGGTTCATGCTCAATGTCGCAAATACACACTCATAGTAGCCGGGCGATTTATTTGACTGGGCGACTTTTTTGGCTGCGACATAGCCTATTACTTACTGTGACGTAATTGACCCGCACGCCCCGCTTTGTCCCTTTCTCCTCTACTCCCCCCCCCCCCCTTTCTTTTCTCGGGCCGCCACTTTAATTGCCAGTCAACATCTAACAGACGCCGATTAAGGCATTTATCTCTTTGAATCCCGGTTTACCTCCCCTTTCAGCATGTAACACCTACATTAGCAATCTCCCTTTACTCCCCCGATCTACCTTCCCATCACGAGAAAGTGACATCCACAGTCGGCGCCCTTTGAACCCTTCCTTTCTAATCACGAGAAGGATAGGAATGTCGGCATGTGATAATGATGTAACCGGCGCGTGATTGTTCTGTACTACTATACATAATACTAGGACATCATCTTGTGATGTGTCGACTGCTATAAACCAATCACAGGCTCACATTGTTTGAAAATGGAAGGGGAAAATTTGAGTAGTGAGGAAAGTAGCCTACACATACTTTCACACAAGACGCTGAAACCTGGCTGGAGCAACATTGCAGACTCAACCTCTCTCCCAGCCAGTCATAATAGCCCAACTAGTGAGTATTATTGATGGCAGGTGATTGAGATTTGTTTTGTTTGATCCTATTTTTGATCTAGATCCTATGTTCAATGATGAATAAGGAGTAGATAGATATGTTATTGAAAAGAAGTGGTAAACATTCTGTTCTATTTATGTGCACTGATTATTTGTGTGTGTGTGTTTTTGACTTTAACTCTTTTGGTACCAGAACCGGATTTCATGCCTACTAACCCTTTTGTATATTTTTAGTAGGAAGCCTGTGGGTTGCAATCTTGCACTTTATGATACCATTCCTTTCCAGGTGTTGGATGGAGAGTGATGTTGGCTTGATCACCTTTTATGTTTTACTGATCTCAGTTTGTTAACTGAAATTCAGTTTATTTATTAACTAGTGATATTGTACAAGGGCAGCCTTCTAGCCGGTTGGGATCCACTAATTCCCTGCTGACTGAAGCCCCTTGTCTCTAAGCCATAGAGACCTACATCCACCTTCTCCTGTGATTATCAGCAGGGCATCGTGGGCAGGACGATCATCCCTGACTCACAAGCACCAAGACGGGAACGCCGCCAAGACGCCCCGCACCCAGAATCCGCGAGGAGACCACGCTTGAACCGTGCCATCCCGCGACGCCGTAACTGGAACGACTGGGAGCTACTCTCACCTGACGAGCAAGCCCAGCCACCCCAGCACTCGCCGATCCCTACAGAGGAACTTCAGCACAGCCATGAGTTAAGTCCCCATGACAGTGCCAAAAAAACACTAACTGGAAACCAGGACACTAAGTGACCCTTCCCGCTTGGGGCTAACCTTCTAGAAAGACAAAAGTCTTGTAAATCCTTTCGGATTTCATTGTTTTTTTTATTCATATTTTGTTTTGGCGCCATTGAGCTGCTTTATTATTATTGTTGCATAATCTTATGCAGATTTTGTGAGTAAATAAAATACAAGTGTCAAATAATTCTGAACCCTTTGGTCCCAGAACAGGCTGTTGAGGCGAGGACCTTGGGCACTTTTGTGTCCTGGGTCTCCAAATCACAGTAACTACACTCCCTTCTCTTTTTCTTTATTTTCTTTAGTTCATTTTAATTTATTTTTAGTTCATTTTCCTTTATTTTATTCTTCCCAATGACGCGGCATCACGTTGGGGCCCGATTAGCGGGACCTGGCTGGCTGGGTCATTCTCTCGCTTGGCGCGGCATTATCATTATGTTAGGGACCGACTAGCGGGACCTGGCTGGCTGGGCCAAGCTTCTATATTTCTTCTTTTTCTTTTGTCCACTTCCTTCTTCTTGATAGTTTGTTGTCTTGCGCGTTCCCGTAGATCCTCCCAAATACAGCGACATAATAGTCAGCAGTGACTGCGGTTGCTATAGCCTAGAGTAGGGTGGTTATAAAAATTTTAAAAAATATTGTCAAATCCTAATGAAATTTATGTCATTGGAAAGAGCCCGACAAAACCTTTAAAATGATACCCAAATTATCAAAATCGGTCGAAAATTGAGAAAGTTACGACGTTTTAAAATGTTAGCTTTTTTTACATGAGCTATATAAGAAAAAGTTGATCAAGATTACCGGCCCTTACCGTATCAAGGTTTGGATGAATAAAACAGCCATAACTTTTTCTTTTTTTTACCAATAAACAAAACATTGGTACCAAAATAAAGCTTATTCAAAGGGGCAACATCAACCCCAAACATTAGACAGATTAGGCCTAAGCTTTTTGTGCGACTCACAAGATCGCAACATCAACATGCGCGTGACAGAAAACATGTCGGACAGTCTTCGACGTAACACCTCCCGACTTGTGGAGACCTTGAGCAGCATTGAGATTTATTCTAGATGCACCAAATTTGGTGTACTTGTAGAAAAATAATTAAATGTAACTAAGCATTTGTTTTAAAGAATTATATAATTACCGTTCAGAAATGATAAACGAATGAATTGGACCCAAATATTGGATCGCTTGTCTCTCGCGATCGGCCGTCTTAGCGTAAAAAAAGATCGTTCCCGAATGACCGAGTAGGTGTCTGCTTCCCGAAAGAAAGAAACTCGGATGGTCAGCGCCAAGAATAACCACCAATATAAACAAGCAAAGGAAGTGACCGTTTGGCACATAGCCAAAATCGCGGTTCGGATTTTCAACGAGAAAAATCGCTGCGGCTTGACCTAATTCCGTCGTTCCTACCTAGAGTAGGGAAAAGAAGAAGAAAAACCCCGTCACCTCACCTCTTGTCGTTATCGGCTTCTCTCCATGCCCCACCCCTTGCACAGTCGTTCAGCTCAAAACTTTTTTACTAACAGAGTAATAACTGCATGGAACAATCTTTCTAATGAAACTGTAAATGCCTCATCACTAAATATGTTCAAAAATCTTATTGACCAAAAAATGTAATACCGCCATCTTCAGTAATTACCTTTTCACCCTTACCACAGTAAGAGTCATCAAGAACATTCACTGGGATTTCCTTTCAAGAGTTATCGTTCGTTTCTGTAGCAGACGACAAACTCTTTCCGTCTCTGTCTTCAATATTCGGATTTATCGAGCACAAAGTGCTTTACAATTACAGTCAGACTCTCTTTGGTTTAAATTTTTTTTTTATTCCTTTTTGCTTACTCCTGGAAGTGGGGCCTGGGCCCTTCCGGCTGAACTGGGGGGTTTAATGGTCTTAACCCAGGGTAAGCAGTAGGATATGAGTATGTCTTCTCCTTTCTATTTGTTTTCTTCTTTTAATTCTAATAGGGAATGCGCCCTCCTAGTTCCGTCGTGTTTATCGTCAGAAGTGGCGTCTGCGACGTATTAATCCAGATCCAGAAGGCCCTGTCTCTCTTTCTGTTTGCCTCTCCCTTCTTTTCCTTACCCTTATGCAACCACAGTCACTTCTGACTATTATGTCGCTGTGAACATTTGGAGGATCTACGGGAATGCGCCAGACAACAAATTATCAAGTAGAAGAAAGTGGACATGAGAAAGAGAAGAACTGAAATAGAAACCTTGGCCCAGCCAGCCAGGTCCCACTGATCGGTGCATAAGATGATGATGATGCCGCGCCAAGCGAGAGAATGACCCAGCCAGCCAGGTCCCGCTAATTGGACCCCAACGCTATGCCGCGTAATTGGGAAGAAAATAAAAATAAAATGTCTCTGCATTTTACCTCTGCGCACACGTGCATGTGCCTGTGTTTGGTATGTTGTTCGCGTGCGTGTGTGTGTGTATCTTGCTGTACGCAGTACAGACAAATGTTGTTCTTCCCACAGACAATCCCAGACTCAGTGGAACGCCCTGTCCTGGGCAACTGTAAAGCTGAGTCACTGGACCTCTTCACTGCTCCAGACTTGGCTCCCACAATTCATTTTACAAACTTCGACCCCCCCCCCCCCCCCTATATCCATCGATCCTTAGTGCTGTTCTGTGGTCTGGCTTGGTTGCGGACTAGGTCCCCAGCTTGCTGGGGGCTGAAACTGAGCATTGTGCCTGTCCAGCAGCTCCACTAATGCTGGGCATATCAGAAGTAGGAACACTGAACCCCCCCCCCCCCCCCTATATGTATTGTTATTTTAATTTATTAATCATTTATTTATTCATTACAAAGTAACAAAGTTTTGGAATACTCTTCCTGTACATATTAAACGAGCACAGAATCTAACACAATTCAAAAACCTCCTTGATGGATACACCAACATATCAAAACTACAATACGAGCATGACTAAAAGGCAGATTTGCCGAAAACAAAATACAAAAACCTCTCAGCTGTGCAAAAGTTCAAACAAAAATGACAGGACAGTGAAGAGGCCGCGAGGCCTAATGTCCTAACTACCTGACCTGACCTGACCTGACCTGATTATTTCGTTCATCTGTGATCTGTTTATGTGTCTCAGCGCTGCGTGGTGACCTTCGTTTTATTTTTTCTTCATTATGTCGGTAGTCGTCTTCAACCCGTTCATGTTTATGTTGGCCGATTAACTGGAAGAAGACTGAGAAGAAGTGTGTGTCTGTGTGTGTTTGTGCATGTGTGTGTGTTGGAGCATACAAGTGTCATTAATGTGTGTTGGGTTGGGGGTGGGTGTTGGGAGTGATGTTTCTGAGTTTGTGCGCATGGGAGCACACACAGAAAGAGAGAGAGAGAGAGAGAGAGAGAGAGAGAGAGAGAGAGAGAGAGAGAGAGAGAGAGAGAGAGAGAGAGAGAGAGAGAGAGAGAGAGAGTGTGTGTGTGTGTGTGTATGTGTGCATGTGTGAGGGAGAGAGAGAGACCAAAGAGCTTGCATCCCAGGCCATGAATATGAAGGTGTGCTCCACTGCTACCAAGGAGCTTGCATACACGGAAGGTGCAGCGCAGAGCAGCCCACGTGCTGACGCAGTTCATAGGGTTAAGAAACCAGTGGCAACAAAGAGTAGTCAGTTGAGGAAAATGTCACAGCCCTCCCTCATCACACAGCTAAAAATAGCATGTAGAAATGGGTGGTGCTGCACTAGGGATGACAAGCTCTCCATGTGATGTCAGCTCGAATTTCACAGGAATAATTTCTTGTGACAATAAATGTAGAATGAAAGCACACATGCGTACACACACACACACACACACACACACACACACACACACACACACACACACACACACACACACACACACACACACACACACACACACACACACACACACACACACACACACACACACACACACACACACACACACACACACACACACACACACACTGCTTTACTGAACATGCAGTCAAAGCACAAACATTTAATGGATTTAATAACCTTTGGAATAAACATGCAACAATTGTGGAACAACTAACAGAATGTAGGCCTGCACAGAACAGAGGGGGAAACTGGACCATATTGTTAATAAACATTAAAGGTGGACCCGGGCGGATGAGCTTTTGCAAGAAACACGTCAAGATCACCAGAAAAACACCCTTTATATAGATTGCAACACTCACTTTGCTCTGGTTTCCTAGAAATCAAACTGTCTAATCGGCGATTCCTCCTTGGCGGAGGTGCTGAAAGTCAAATTCTTTCATCCAAAGAGAAGGCGTGTGCCAACTCGTTTGCACAACATTTTCGCAATACAAGCCTCTTTTTTTCTTTTTAAAATTTGTATACAGTTGATCTTAAGGAGTTTCGCTCACAAGAAAGGAAATAGCTCCAATTTTTTTTTTACTGCACTACAAAAAAAAGAAAAACGCCTCAACCACAATGAGTATCCTCCACCCACTCCATCCAAAATGGCTACTCTCTCCGGCATCTCCGCCAAGAAGGAATCACCTTTTTTGCCGGCTTATAATTTATAGGAAACCAGAGCAAAATGAGTGTTCCGATCCTTGAAAAAGCTGTATTTCTGGAGGGGGTCCTTTCGTAAAAATAGTTCCAGTGCCTTCTGGAAGTTTGGTGCTTGTAACTTCCTCTAATCTGCCACTGTTTTTGACTCTGCCTTTTCCCTTTGCTTTCTATTATCTACTATCTGACTTATTGGTCATTTCTCCTAACTTTTTTTTAAAGCAATCTTACAAATTAATACAATTTATGTTTCTCCTTTGAGCTCCTCCGAAATCGGAATGTGTCGGCTGTACGCAGCGGGGAGACCCGGGCAGTGAAAACTGAAAACCGGACCACATGCTTTACCCATTATGGCCATATGGCTTGCACTGGGAATGCAGAAGAAGAAGAAACAGTTCAAAATCTAGCTTTAATAAATACAAGCCCTACTAATAACAATACACCATTTTAAACAATTCAAAATCTAACTTTAATAAATACACGGGTAAACTGAGGTCAAGATGCACCCCCCCGCCTTAAGAACGGAAAAATGGAAACAACCAAGAAATGGGGGGAGGGGGCATCATTACCTTTACCTGGTTATCGTCAGGCGTGACGACGAAGACGTCCTGCGGTCCACTGCTCCTGACTCCTTCCTGGACTTTTCTGACCATCTCTGTGTTCTTTCCTGCCTCCGTTTATCTCGCCCTTCATGCCCTCCTGTGTATGCCGAGACCAGGAAGATCTCCTCCATCGACATCACTGCCTTCATGTCTGACCTCAGGGCCAGACTTGACTAATCTCTACAGTCTTCTGCCGACCAGCTCCACCACCTTTTGACCAGTCTACTCGACCTCCACGCCCCTGTCATCCGTCGCAAGATCTCCAGTAGGCCTCCATCACCGTGGTATGCTTCTGTGGCACCTGAGGTGACTCAGGGTAAACAAGAACGCCGCCGTGCAGAGCGCCAGTGGGTTAAGACTGGACTTGAAATTCACAAACAGATTTTTCGAGCCATGAACAAAATTGTGTCTGACATTATAGATAAGGCCAAATGCTCTTGTTTGAATGCCCAAATTCTCGCTTGTACTACTTCACGTCAATTGTTTAGCTTAGCCAACTCCCTCCTTGGTAAACCAAAGTCCACACCTCTACCTTCTTCTATCCCTGTGTCTGAACTTCCTCAACGTTTCTCTTATTTCTTTCACAGCAAGATAGCCACCATCTGCCACAATCTTGATTCTCAATCCACTCCACCATCAACTGTCCCTGATCCCTCCTTTTCTGGCACTAAGTGGTCTGACACATAAAAGACACAAGGCGTTCAGGTAGTATTTGGTCCTTTAATGAAAGTCAATAACCAGACGTTTCGTATGGTACATACATTTTCGATGTAAAAAGAAAGACTGACAGACAGCAAGCAAAAAGTAAGTGGTCTGAGTTTCCACTGATGAGGTTAAGAAGATTTTGACCCGAACTCAGACTAAAACCTGTGAACTAGACCCTCTACCTTCATCTCTCTTCTCCCAGTGTCTTGATGATCTCATTCCTTACTTTACATCCATCATCAATGAATCTCTATGTTCAGGCCGCTTTCCAACTCATTTCAAATCTGCAGTTGTCAAACCTCTCTTAAAGAAGCCTAGTCTCGATCCTGAAAATCTAAAGAATTATCAGCCTGTCTCTAATCTTTCATTCCTTTCTAAGTTTACGGAAAAGGTGGTTCTTAAACAGCTGTCTGACCATCTTCAGGTAAACGATCTTTTCTATCCAAACCAGTCTGCTTATCGAGCAGGTCACAGTACTGAGACAGCCCTATTAAAGATAACGAACGACCTGCTCACTGCCTTGGATGAAAACAAGGTTTCTCTCCTCTCTCTTCTTGATCGTTCTGCAGCGTTTGACACTATCGACCACTCCATCCTCATTGCTAGACTTCACACCTCCTTTGGTCTATCTGGGGCTGTTCTTTCCTGGTTTTCTTCCTACCTATCTGATCGCACACAGACAGTTGTTGTCAATGGTTCTTCATCTCTTCCAAAAGGTCTTCAGTTCGGTGTGCCCCAAGGTTCAGTCTTAGGCCCTATCCTTTTTGTTCTTTATACCCAACCTCTCTCCGCCATCATCAACCAGCATTCTATTCTACATCATAGCTTTTCGGATGACAATCAACTGTACATTTCTGCCCACCTGAGTCAATTAGATCAAATGATTTCTTCTTCTAAGTTGTGCATCTCTGCTGTTAAAACATGGATGTATTACAACAAACTGCAACTGAATGCTGATAAGACAGAGATGATTCTTGTAGCCTCTAACCACACAATTAAAACTCAGGTTCTCCCAGGTTCTGTCGACATTGATGGCACTGAGATCAAGCTATCGGCATCCGTCCGCAATCTAGGTGTTACTTTGGACCAAACCCTTTCTTTCAAACAGCATGTTTCCAATGTTTGCAAGGCTTGCTATCTAGAACTTCGAAGAATTAGTTCCATCCGCCGTTTCCTCTCTCAGGATGCCCTGAAGACTCTAGTATGTGCTTTTGTCCTGTCTCGCCTTGACTACTGTAACTCACTTCTTGCTGGCTGTCCATCAATTCTCATCTCTAAGCTCCAACGGGTCCAGAATAATGCTGCTCGTCTCATTTCTCGCTCCCCTAGGTACGATCACATCACTCCGGTTCTTCGTTCCCTACATTGGCTCCCAGTTCAATCACGTATTGACTACAAAATTCTCCCCCTTGCCTTCAAGTCACTGAATGATCAAGCTCCCCTGTATCTCTCTGATCTTCTTCATCTCTATGTCCCAGCTCGCCAACTACGTTCGTCTTCTGATTCTCGTCTCCTTTCCATTCCCTCCATCCGTCTCAAATCTGCTGGCCAACGTTCTTTTTCTTGTCAAGCACCATCTCTGTGGAATTCTCTGCCTTCTCCTCTCCGACACTCCAACTCAGTCTCCTCATTCAAAACCTCTCTTAAAACCTATCTTTTTCCTGCTGCGCCCTAAATATTTGATCAGTTGTCTATCGTTGTGTGCACGTGAGGGAAGATTGAATAAGAGGTTTGTGCTGTGTTTTGTGGTGCGCGCGCGCGCGCGCGCGCGTGTGTGTGTGTGCGCATGAATGTGTGCATACATGTGTGTATTTTGGCTTTGTGGGTTGTGTGTGCACGCATGTGTGTGTGTGTGTGTGTGTGTGTGTGTGTGTGTGTGTCTGTCTGTCTGCGTGCGTACGTTGTGTGTGAGGGTGTCTGTGTATGTGTGTTGGTGTATGTGGTCAGTCCATGCGGCTCGGCAGTTGCTGTGGCTTACCGAATGGGGTATGAACGAGTTGGCGTCAATAATTGTGTGTGTTTATGTGTGTGTGTGTGTGTGTGTGTGTGTGTGTGTGTGCGTGTGTGCGTGTGCGTGTGTGTGCGTGCGTGCGTGCGTGCGCGCGCGCGCGCGCGCGTGTGTGTGTTAGAGAGAGAGAGAGTTGCTTTGTATGTGCGCTGTTGCTGGTTGGTGTCACTCTTGAATGTTGTTTTTGTTGTCTGTTGATGAATAATTGATTGTAAAGCGCTTTGGGCTCATCTGAGGTAAAGCGCTATATAAATGTACTATTATTATTATATTCTGAACAATTTATGAACGGCTTTCAAACTCCAGACTGTCATCCAGAGTAGTGTAGTGGGAACCAGTGTATTGTAGGAGTCTGTATCTGTGTGTGAACGTGTGTGCATGTGTGTCAGCCAGTGTCTGTGCAGACCTACAGCACACTATGTGATGTGAAGATCATCCAGAGTAGTGTAGTGGGAACCAGTGTAGTGCAGGAGTCTGTATCTGTGTGTGAACGTGTGTGCATAATTATGTGTCAGCCAGTGTCTGTGTAGACCTACAGCACAGTACAGGTGCTCTTTAACTCACGCTGTTCTGTGTCAGCCAGTGTCTGTGAAGACCTACAGCACAGTACAGGGTGTTCTTTAACTCATGCTGTTCTGTGTCAGCCAGTGTATGTGTAGACCTACAGCACAGTACAGGTGTTCTTTAACTCACGCTGTTCTGTGTCAGCCAGTGTCTGTGTAGACCTACAGCACAGTACAGGTGTTCTTTAACTCACGCTGTTCTGTGTCAGCCAGTGTCTGTAGACCTACAGCACAGTACAGGTGTTCTTTAACTCACGCTGTTCTGTGTCAGCCAGTGTCTGTGTAGACCTACAGCACAGTACAGGTGTTGTTTAACTCACGCTGTTCTGTGTCAGCCAGTGTCTGTGTAGACCTACAGCACAGTACAGGTGTTCTTTAACTCACGCTGTTCTGTGTCAACCAGTGTCTGTGTAGACCTACAGCACACTACAAGTGTTCTTTAACTCACGCTGTTCTGTGTCAGCCAGTGTCTGTGTAGACCTACAGCACAGTACGTGCTTAAGGAGGTGCGGATCATCAGGTGTTCTTTAACTCACGCTGTTCTGTGTCAGCCAGTGTCTGTGTAGACCTACAGAACAGTACGTGCTTAAGGAGGTGCGGATCATCAGGTGTTCTTTAACTCACGCTGTTCTGTGTCAGCCAGTGTCTGTGTAGACCTACAGCACAGTACAGGTGTTCTTTAACTCACGCTGTTCTGTGTCAGCCAGTGTCTGTGTAGACCTACAGCACAGTACAGGTGTTCTTTAACTCACGCTGTTCTGTGTCAGCCAGTGTCTGTGTAGACCTACAGCACAGTACAGGTGTTCTTTAACTCATGCTGTTCTGTGTCAGCCAGTGTCTGTGTAGACCTACAGCACAGCACAGTACAGGTGTTCTTTAACTCACGCTGTTCTGTGTCAGCCAGTGTCTGTGTAGACCTACAGCACAGTACGTGCTTAAGGAGGTGCGGATCGTCAGATGTTCTTTAACTCATGCTGTTCTTTCTTTGTTGCACAAAAGGAAATAAACATGCTTGGGCTCACAAACAACCCACTCACATGCCCCCATGTGTACACGGACATCCATTTAATTAAACTGTTTATAGTTGTTACACAAAAAGTTACAGATTCCAGGCAAACATTCATACCACTGCTCAGTGTGCTCACTTCAGAAATAGGACACATGTGACAGTAGTAAAACAAAGGCTGAAATACATCATAAACTTTGTTGATACTGCTGTTACACATAATTACGGCAATGAAAAAACAATGGTGTCTACATTAAAAACCAAGTACACAGTACAAAGACACTCAAGGGCGAGCTGGTCAACAAAGTGCTGGAAAAGAAGTCTACCCCACCCCCACCTTCCTCCCCAATCCTGTGTTCAGGCCTTAAAATCCTAACAGTGTGAATATCATAGTGCTTAGGCCTTAAAATCCTAACAGTGTGCAGGACCGTAGTGTTTAGGCCTTGAAATCCTAACAGTGTGCAGGATCATATTGTTTAGGTCTTAACATCCTAACAGTGTGCAGGATCATAGTGCTTAGGCCTTAAAATCCTAACAGTGTGCAGGATCGTAGTGTTCAGACCTTAAAATCCTAACAGTGTGCAGGATCATATTGTTTAGGTCTTAACATCCTAACAGTGTGAATATCATAGTGTTTAGGCCTTAAAATCCTAACACTGTGCAGGATCGTAGTGTTCAGACCTTAAAATCCTAACAGTGTGCATGATCATAGTGTTTAGACCTTAAAATCCTAACAGTGTGTAGGATCATAGTGTTCAGACCTTAAAATCCTAACAGTGTGTAGGATCGTAGTGTTCAGACCTTAAAATCCTAACAGTGTGTAGGATCATAGTGTTCAGACCTTAAAATCCTAACAGTGTGTAGGATCATAGTGTTTAAACCTTAAAATCCTAACAGTGTGTAGGATCGTAGTGTTTAGGTCTTAAAATCCTAACAGTGTGCAGGATCGTAGTGTTTAGACCTTAAAATCCTAAGTGTGCAGGATCGTAGTGTTTAGGTCTTAAAATCCTAACAGTGTGCAGGATCGTAGTGTTTAGGTCTTAAAATCCTAACAGTGTGCAGGATCATAGTGTTTAGGTCTTAAAATCCTAACAGTGTGCAGGATCATAGTGTTTAGGTCTTAAAATCCTAACAGTGTGCTGGATCGTAGTGTTCAGGCCTTAAAATCCTAACAGTGTGTAGGATCGTAGTGTTCAGGTCTTAAAATCCTAACAGTGTGCATGATCATAGTGTTTAGGCCTTAAAATCCTAACAGTGTGCAGGATCATAGTGTTTAGGTCCTAAAATCCTAACACTGTAACAGTGTGTATGATCATAGTGTTCAGGCCTTAAAATCCTAACAGTGTGCAGGATCATAGTGTTCAGGTCTTAAAATCCTAACAGTGTGCAGGATCATAGGGGGATTATGATGCCCACTTTTAACCCCTTGACTGCTAGAGAAAATTGAATTAAAAAAATCATTGTACAAATCATAACATGGAAAAGAGAACCGATGGAGCCAATCTGCCAAACTTTTCTGGGGACATAACTCTCTTGATTTTGCAAGAGTAAAACACCAGAATATCAGTTATTCCCCTTCATCTGATGACGTCATCACGTCAGCATGTGAAACGTGTATGACAGTCAACGGGTTAAAACCCATTACAGCAAAACTCG
Source organism: Phymorhynchus buccinoides (assembly GCA_017654935.2). Classification (NCBI taxonomy): domain Eukaryota; kingdom Metazoa; phylum Mollusca; class Gastropoda; order Neogastropoda; family Raphitomidae; genus Phymorhynchus; species Phymorhynchus buccinoides. The sequence continues at coordinate 32,764,838 of CM065712.1, forward strand.
GTTATAAGAATGTCGAAGGGAGATAATTTTGTTTTCTTATATCCAAAACTTGGATATAAGAAAACATTTTGAATTTTGTTTTCTTATAACCAAGTTCAATGGGGAAAAGGGAAAAATAAAAGAGAAAAAGAGGGAAAAAAGAAAATAAAGACGAACATAAACATAAAACGAAGATAAAACAAATCCTTTTACCTAATTTTGTGCATGAAAAAACCGGCAAAAGAAATGAGAAAAAAAAGAAAGAACAGAAAATTAAAAAAACAAAAATGAAAGCAATAGTGGTGGTGAGTTGCATGATGAACGAGCAAGATGGTGGAGAGCAGATGAATGAATGGGTGTGATGTGAAAACATAAAAACTTTCTGTTTCATGTTTTTCAATGAATCATATTATATCCCCAAGTAAAATCCCAATGCCCCACATGGCCGAAAAGCATTATTTTCACTTTTTCAATTAATGTTTTAATTTGGATGTACATGTATTCAACTTATGTTACATGGTGGAAGACAATTGTCCATTGTTTCCACAATGCCAATGGACAATAAAGAAACTTGTGACTTATGACTCATGTCTTACATCATAAAATTAAAATACAGCAAAACTCGGTTATAAGAAAATCAAAAGGAGATTATGTTTTTGTTTCTTTTTTGCTTGTTTTATTATAAGCGAGTTTCTTATAAGCGGGTTCGGCTGTACACATATTTCTATTGTTCTTATTTATACAGCCACTCTGTACTTAATCATAGCACATGTGGAACATACAAATGAACAATATTCAGTTTCGAAAGCGCTATTTACAATATTTCATATTCTCAATAATAACATTTTCTCTAATGGTATTACAGACAAACCTCTATTTCAAGACTTCCAAAATGTCTGGAAAAATCGGTCGTGTATTGGTAATAGAAAAAAAATTACATTCACTTTAGAATTAAAATAGTTTTATTCCTTATACACACAAATACTTACTGATATATTCTAAGCATAGGTACGTATTTTTCTGACTATAAGGCGCACCTTATTTAATATTATAATAATAAATTATAATAATTAATAATGCTTATATAGCGCATAATCTTGCAAAGCAACTCAATGCGCTTTTCACTCACCATTCGTACAGACATTTCTAACAAACTGGCCCACGCATCCTCACCATACATCTCTATGAAAATGAATACATATTAGAGAATGCATTGCATATAATCATAACACAACACACTAACACCCACCTCCCTTCAACACCACCACCCCAACCATCCCCCCACCACACCCACCCCCACCCCCCTGCCCTCCTACTCCCCACCCCATACACACACACACGCGATAACCTCATACCCAACGTCTTCAATGATCAGGGACGGTATTCACGTTGAGATAGCATGAGACTTAGCATGATGCTAACTTAGAAGCTCTTCCAATGTCCTATAGGATTTAATAGGACTTTTGGAAGAGCTTCTAAGTTAGCATCATGCTAAGTCTCATGCTATCTCGACATGAATACCGTCCCTGGACAACAAGAGTGGGGAAAGGATCATAGACTTTGCAGAGAGAAAGCTTTCCTGAAGAAGTGGGTCTTTAGTTGGGACTTGAAGGAAGGAAGAGTGGACTGGTTAGGGGTATGGTCAGGAAGAGAATTCCACTAAACGCCCTCTCACTATAAGGCACACCGCCCAAATTGTACACAAAATTAAGATTTTGTGTGTGTATGACCTGTCAAGTCATGCTACCATCAAATCCGTCGTATTGGCTCTATTCGCAAATATCTCTCAGATGAAGCCACAGCAAAGCTTGTTACTTCCCTCATCCTATCTCGTCTTGACTACTGTAATGCTCTCCTTTCTGGCCTATCAGTCTCTTCTCTATCTTTCCTGAAGAAGTGGGTCTTTAGTTGGGACTTGAAGGAAGGAAGAGTGGACTGGTTAGGGGTATGGTCAGGAAGAGAATTCCTCTCACTATAAGGCACACCGCCCAAATTGTACACAAAATTAAGATTTTGTGTGTGTATGACCTGTCAAGTCATGCTACCATCAAATCCGTCGTATTGGCTCTATTTGCAAATATCTCTCAGATGAAGCCACAGCAAAGCTTGCTACTTCCCTCATCCTATCTCGTCTTGACTACTGTAATGCTCTCCTTTCTGGCCTATCAGTCTCTTCTCTATCTTTCCTGAAGAAGTGGGTCTTTAGTTGGGACTTGAAGGAAGGAAGAGTGGACTGGTTAGGGGTATGGTCAGGAAGAGAATTCCTCTCACTATAAGGCACACCGCCCAAATTGTACACAAAATTAAGATTTTGTGTGTGTATGACCTGTCAAGTCATGCTACCATCAAATCCGTCGTATTGGCTCTATTTGCAAATATCTCTCAGATGAAGCCACAGCAAAGCTTGCTACTTCCCTCATCCTATCTCGTCTTGACTACTGTAATGCTCTCCTTTCTGGCCTATCAGTCTCTTCTCTATCTTTCCTGAAGAAGTGGGTCTTTAGTTGGGACTTGAAGGAAGGAAGAGTGGACTGGTTAGGGGTATGGTCAGGAAGAGAATTCCTCTCACTATAAGGCACACCGCCCAAATTGTACACAAAATTCAGATTTTGTTACTATCTTTTCTGACTATTCTATTACCCGGCCAGAGTGTGTCTGTCTGTTTGATGTTCATATACATTATACTACCGTGTTTTTGTTTGTGGCTCAAGCCACAAACCTATAACTCACTTTGTCAGTCGGTCGGTCTGTCGTTCCAAAATTGTCGCACATTTTGACAAAATTGTCGCACTTCAAATCGAGCGAAAATGGAGTTTGTGTGTCTGTCTGTGTGTCTGTCTGTGTATCGATTATCTTAGAAACTACTGTTTGGATTTTGATTAAAATTGGCAGAGGGGTAGACAGCTTGAAAAGGAAGCTTCCTTTCGTTAATCAACACCGTGCTGACCTTGACCTTGAAGTTTGACCTTGAAAACCGAAATTTCCTTCTTTGGGCTATGTAATTTCCCCCCAGCTTTATTTCGTGAACTAGTGAACAGAATCGCTTCAAATTTTGTGTGGTGGTGTACCACGGTGCAAGGAAGTTTGTATAAAAGTTCAACTGTATCTCGTGAACAACTGAACAGAATCGCTTCAAATTTTGGGCTATGTATTTTATGCGTTCTGTAAGGGTGGAAAGTGGTGTGTTTATTGGGGGGTGGGGGGTGGGGGGGGGGGGGAGGACATAACTCTGGCCGGGTTTGCATTGTCACAATGTGTTGCTGCCGCCCAGCGATGCCCTTGTTAATCTTATTATAATGCGCAGGGGTCTCAGTATGGGGAAAAAAAGTATCGCCTTATAGTCAAAACAAGCGCGAAATCGCAATAGTTTGTGGCACGCGGTCTATTTTTACCACTCCAACCCCTGGATTTTCAATAATTTTATTCTGTAAACCAGAATGTTATCTCTGCACCATTTCGTAACTTTTTATATCTTTTGGAAAACATTTAAAACTATGTATCCTACTTATACTCATCAAAAGAAGCACCGCATACTCGTCGTGTCTGTTGTAGTGTCTGTATTACGTATGTTTATTATTTTGTACGCTTTTAAAATACATCATTTTAAAGAGCGGCCAGAAGTGTAGCCTCGATTTGAAGGGCAGGTTCGAAGTATTAATATAAAGAAATCGGGACTTTACTGGTTTCGTACTGCCTCCGGGCATTGCCTCCAGTATTGTTCCCACCATATTTGTATTTACAAATGTCCCATATGTGTCTGGTTCAGACCGAGAGGACGTAAAACTCTATTTTCGCTCGATTTGAAGTGCGACAATTTTGTCAAAATGTGCGACAATTTTGGAACGACAGACCGACCGACAGACGACGACAAAGTGAGTTATAGGTTTGTGGCTTGAGCCACAAACAAAAATACGGTAGTATAATGTATATGAACATCAAACATACATTAGTTCATTAAATTTACTCTCACTTAAACACAATGTTTCACTCTTTCAAATATGCTAATGGAACAAATAACAACTCTGCTTTGCAGACATTATGCACACATGTGTATGTTAATTATCATACCCAGTGCTCCTATCAATGTTACATTAGTAAATATGCCTTGGCATGAGGCTGTGTCAGACCAGTTGACATAAGCTAGAACGCCAAGGCTACATCAAAATGTTGTTATGCTCTGAATGGTTGTGCGGGGATTGTCTTAAGCCATGACAAGCTCCCAGCATAACATCATCAGTCTAAAATCCCCCGAAGACGGAGTGTGGCTGCCCACATGGCAGGGTAATCAAAAACGGTCACACACGTAATGTTCTCATCCCTAGCTGATGCATTTGTACCTTAGTGTTCAAGTGCTTCTCGCTGTTGGGATGATCCCTGGAGTCTTTTAGCCAGGGTAAGCCAACCAACCAACCAACATTAGTAAATAACAATGTCACACTTTCAAATAATGAAAAAATAACAACTGTTTTGCAGACATTATGCACACATGTATGTTATCAAATGTGCACAGAAATACAATTTGTAGATAATTACAAAAATGAAATAAATACATAACAGTTCCACTTGCTTTATTCGCTTCAGTAAACATTAACCATGGTTGCGTCACTCCTACTGTCACGCACACACCTATTTCATTCTTACCTGTTAAATACAGATTTTGTGAAACACATAATATAATAAAAAGGCAATTGTGTGTGTGTGTGTGTGTGTGTGTGTGTGTGTGTGTGTGTCTGCGTGAAACACAAAACGGGCCTTATAACTCCACCGTTTTTCGACCAAATCGCTTCAAATTTGCTGTGAGTCCTAACGGGGCGATGGCAACGGCAACCGAGGCGGCCGTGTCATTTGCGCTGTTTGGCAAATGCGCGAAACGCGTATCCGCCGGCCTCTAGGCGCCCGTATCTCCCGGGTGTTTCTGGACAGATTGCCTTCAACTTTGGCAGGTAGATGACCGGGGACGGTGACTATCGATATGCCAAACTGGAAGCGAATCGATTCATAAACACGCCCGATACACGCCGCTTCACCTTTTCACAAATAACTCCGCCGTTTCTTAATCAAAGCGCTTCAAATTTGCTGTCAGGTTTGCTGTGGCCGGGGCAAAGCCTGGCAGCAACTTTGAAGAGAATCAGGAGAGCGCGTCACTCTCAGAGCAGCGCCAACAAGAAACGGGGCCTTATAACTCCGCCGTTTCTTAACCCTTACACTGCCCCGTCATGGATATTTACATCAACTTCCGGTAACCTATAAACTGCCCCGTCATGGAAATATCCGTCATAGGGTTATTCTAAGAGTTTCCCTTTTTCTATCCATACGCTTTTCGTAGTATGTTCGAATGCATGTGAGAGTGTTCTCAAAGGATAGTATATTCAATCCCCGTTCAGAAAAGCATAGGTTATATGCACTTTTATTCAGAAACTTCTGCAATAGACTCAGCAACCTAAAACGGCTTGGCAAATAGTTGCCCTGGAACCGGAACTGGGCTCGGCAGTGAAGGGGTTAACTGAATTGCTTCAAATTTGCTGTACTCAGCGTTACCAGTACTTGGCGTTACCATTACTAGGGAGAGCGCATCACTCTCAGAGCAGCGCCAATGGGAAACGGGGCCTTATAACTCCGCCTTTTCTTAACCGAATCACTTCAAATTTGCTGTACTCAGCATTACCAGTACTTGGCGTTACCGTTACTAGGCGTTACCGTTACAAGAGAGAGCGCATCACTCTCAGAGCAGCTGCAACGGGAAACAGGGCCTTATAACTCCGCCGTTTCTTAACCGAATTGCTTCAAATTTGCTGTACTCAGCGTTACCAGTACTTGGCATTACCATTATTATGCGTTACCGTTACTATGCGTTATCGGTACCCGGCGTTGCGCTAGTAAAAATATAATTTTGAGATTCTTACTTTTTGATTAAAAAGTAAGTATTTTTATTTGATTTATTTTCCCATTATAGTCCCGTCAACAGCTATGGTCATCTCAGTACTGTCACCGCGTAAAGTTTGACCACTTAATACAAAACACTCATCAATGTATCTTACCAACGTTCAACAACCTGTAAACAAAACAGTACAATTCATAACATGACAGCTCCATCATTGCACCCTATAGCACATAAGTCCACACAGTGCTGGAAACGTTGAGCCACTCTACTCTATTTATCGGATCCAGGTTAAAAACAGTTAAAAAAAAAGAAGGATAACACATACAAATTAGTTAACTAAAATACATAAAAAAGGCTATATATGCAAATATGCACTGCAGAATGGACAACAGGTGCACACTCAAGTGCGCAAGGTGTGGACGCCAGTGTACCCAACAAATTGGCATGTCATAAATTGTAAGTATTGTGCTCACACATACACACACACACATTTCAATGTTTTTACACAAAAGATAAACAAAACTTAACATTATGTTCTTCTTCTGTGGTGGTGGCCAGCTTCTTTTGATAGCAGTAAATGCACACACTTTAGGGGGTGATAACCAAAGAAAAAGAAGCAGAAGAGAGAGAAAGAAAAAACAGCAGACAAAAATCAATGCTGTAATATCAATAATGTTAATACTGATCTTTAGATTACACTATCAACATCATTATCTTTGCCCTTACACACACATTGAAAATAAATATACAAAATTAGCAGCTTAAACGCTATAACTCACCCATTTCATGTTTCTGTAAGGAAACACTAACAGTGAGTGACAATGTTTACTGTAAAAAAGCACACACAAAAACCAGTACTCTTCATATTGTCATTTGCTTTTTTCGTCCTAAACGCGCCATTTGCTCACAAGCATCACTCATCCAAATATGGACTGCTGTTTGAGAATAACATTGCGCTCGCAAAAACGGCGGAGACTTATTTTTTTCAGTGGAGCTTCTTTAAATTACGAAGATTTCTGAAAAGCTGTTTTCATGCCTGCATGCTTTGGAATTTGTAAGCCATTGTTACTTCAGTTGGGAAACGAAAACATAAAACCCCATACATGAACACACTACTGCAGTCCAATATACAGTACTTGGGGTTTGTTGTAACTGATTCTTTATAATTTTACTTTGTTTGCCAACTGAATGATTTCATGAAACAATGATGAAATGACCAGGTAATGATGGAACGGTCCATGTACACAGTCAGGAAATAACACTTTGGGGTTCACCAAGTGAGTTCTCACCATCGCTCAGTTGTGTGTGTGTGCGTGTCTGCATATACGTGTGTGTCTACATGTGTGTGTGTGTTTCTGCGTATATGTGTGTGTGTGTGTGTGTGTGTGTGTGTGTGTTGTGTCTGTGGTTAAAACTTTTAGCAACAGAAAATCCTTCAACAAATAGAAAGAGTACATGTATACTTTTCAAAGAGCAGGAGAACACAAGTTACAATAACACCTGTGATGTCATAAAGAAATGATGTCATTTTGTGAGGTAAAAAAACAGGTCATTTTGTGACTCATAAAGAAATGATGTCATGTTGTGACATCATAAAGAAATGATGTCATGTTGTGACTTCATAAAGAAATTGTTATTTTGTTGTCATAAAGAAATGATGTCATTTTGTGACCTCATAAAGAAATGATATTTTGTGATGTATCTGCAGGGTGAGCACTGTTCACTGGTGAACTTTCTCAATGTGCTTCTTCAACTGATCAGGCCACCTGAAGGCAGTATGGCAGTGAGGACAGGGGTGGGGTTTCTCACCTGTGTGGGTCAGGTGATGATTCCTTAGAGCACTGGCCCGGATAAACCCTTTCCCACAGTCTGAACACACGTGAGGTTTCTCCCCGGTGTGGATTCTCTTGTGTGTTTCTAGGTTACCAGTCTGAGAGAAAGCTTTCCCACAGACGTCACAGATGTAGGGCTTGTCCCCTGCATGCACTGACCGGATGTGTCTCTGTAAACCACATGACTGATTAAAGTCCGCCTCACAGTGTGGACATTTGTATGGCCTCTCTTTTGTGTGGAGTCTTTGGTGTGTCTTCAAGCTACTAGCCTGATTAAAAGCCTTACTGCACACACTGCACACGAATGGTTTCTGTCCAGTATGAATCAGTGTGTGTCTATTCAAGTCACCAGCCACCGTAAAAGCCTCACTGCACACACTGCACACAAATGGTTTCTTTCCAGTATGAATCAGTGTGTGTTTCTTCAAGTTAGCAGCCAATGTGAAAGCCTTACTGCACACATCACACACATGCCTTCTTTTCCTGTTCTCTCCATCTCCCTGCCCACTGCCAATTTCAGCCAATGAATTTCTCTGTCTCTGCACAGTTTTCTTCCAACTAGACTCTTCCCTCTCCTTCCCCCCATTCCCATCGCCATGGTGACCAACCTCACGGTGGTTAGCTGTGGTGGACACAGGGGGTTCAGCCTGTATTTTCTCCTGATGAACAAACTGTGCATGAAGTTTCAAACTGCTGAACAGCACAAAGGCGGCAGGACATCTCTGACACATGTGTCGTCTGTTGGGTTTGAAAGCTGAACTTCTGTCTGACTTGGGATCAACACTGCTGGTGGGGATGGAGGGGGGAGGACATCTCTGACACACGTAACGTCTGTTGGGTTTGAGAGCTGAACTTCTGCCTGACTTGGGATCAACACTGCTGGTGAGGATGGAGGGGGGAGGGGTGGGCTGCAGAACTTCCGCTCTCTGGAATCATAACAGAACATAATTTAGCATTATCTAACGTGATCACTAACTGATAACACAATAGTAACTGATAATATAAATATCAGACAATATGTATAAATAATATTTATGTGTAAATTTGGATATTCAGGATCAGGATCAGGATCAGTGCGTCGCAGGTGCCAATACTGGCAATAGTCGCGACGGAACTAGGAGGCGCGCATGTACCTGCAGAAAACATAGAAAGGAAAGACCTAAAGCTTGCACTGGTTTTTAACCCTCTTGCATTCGCATTTGTTACAGAAAAAACTTCTAGTGTTCACATTTTTTCACACATTTTCCGGAAATTCTGTCTTTTGAAGCACACAGAGCGCCATACAGTTACTATCGCATCACTGCAAGTGAGAAGCTTCTTCACAGTGTGTGCATAACAGGCCAGGACTTAGTGCGTGATGAAAAGGAGAAGGGGGGAGGGAGAGGGGGCGATTCTAATTTTAGTGGTCAGTTGGGGCAGGCTCAGATGGAGATCTGATCAGCGCTCATTGACAAGCTTCATAAAGTCCAGAACTCTGCTGCCAGACTTGTCCTCAAGGTCTCTAAGTATCATCATGTTCAACCACTCCTGATATCCCTCCATTGGCTTCCCATCAAAGCACGTATTGACTACAAAATATCCTCTCTGTGTCATTCTTATTTCTCTGGAAATGCCCCTAGCTACATCTCTGACATGCTTTCTGTCTATACTCCATCAAGGCAATTGCGGTCATCTTCAGATTCCAAAATTCTCTGTGTTCCTAGTACACGAACAAAAATGTTTGGTGAGCGCTCCTTTTCCTTTTCGGCCCCATCAGTTTGGAACTCCTTACCACGCGAAATTCGCCATATCCAGTCCTTGCAATGTTTCAAATCAGCTCTCAAGACCCACCTATTCAAGCTACATTACAACACTTAGGCCACATTACTTCTTGACTATATCCCCCCCCCCCCCCCCCCCCCCTTATTAGTTTCATTGTGTGTTGACTGCAATGTCTACGTCTGCTTTGTTGCGAGAGAGTCAGACAGAGAGAGACAGAGAGAGACAGAGAGAAAGAGAGAGAGAGGGGGGAGAGAGAGGGAGAGAGAGGGGGGAGAGAGAGAGAGAGAGAGAGAGAGAGAGAGAGAGAGAGAGAGAGAGAGAGAGAGAGAGAGAGAGATCCTTGGATTCCTTCGAAGCCAGACTGCAGTGCCTGTTGATGCTTTATTCAACTGATTGTATTTTGTATTGTGTTCTTGGGTGGGGTGAGTGGTGGTGATGGTTGTCAAACTCACAGGGTCAATCCCAAGGAATCAACCCCAAAAGTGGACGGTTCAGCGAGAGGAGCACAGGACCACGAGCGCACCCTCAACCACACACCAGTCCAGGCCAACAGTAACGTTCACAAAACAACATTTATTCAAGATTCAGGCACACAGCATATACATACAAAACCTAGAAGATGAAATGGATGGAGAAAGGGACAAGAGCGGGCCTGTTTACTTTAGATAGAAGAAAGATGATAAACGCGAAGAACGTTTCCCAGACTATAACCCCCCTTCCCCAACCACTCCTAGCCACCAGTCCTAAAGAGTTAAATCAGGGGGTAAATAGAAGGGTAAGGGGACTCAATGAGAAATGTGTAATCCGAAAGGCTACTCCAAAAAGTTACTACAATAACAAACAAATAAATTATCTACAACAAGATATATATACAATTACTTTCATGTTTCTGTATGGAAACACTGACAGTCAGAAACAATGTTTACTGTAAAACAACAACCACCAGTGCACCCAACACTGTCATTTCATGTTTCTGTATGGAAACACTAACAGTCAGCAGCAATGTTTACTGTAAAACAACAACAACAAACCAGTGCATCCTACTCATTTCATTTTCCTTTTGTCATCCTAAACGCGCCATTTGCTCCCAAGTGCAAGCATCGCTCATCCAAATATGGACAGCACCGTTTGAGAATAACAGTGCGCTCCCAAAAATGTCAGAATGTTTTTTCTCCAGCGGAGCTTCCTTAAATTACAAAAACAATTCGGCTGAGCTGTTTTCATGCCTGCATTCTTTGGAATGTGTAAGCCATTGGTATTTTAGTTAGGAAATGAAAACATAAATACCCACTACATGAACACACTACTGCAGTCCAATATACAATACTTGAGGTTTGTTGTAACTGATTCTTTATCATTTTGTTTACCACCTAAATGATTTCATGAAACACTGATGAAATGACCAGGTAATGATGGAATTGTCCACGTACACAGTCAGGAAATAACACTTTGGCGTTCACCAAGTGAGTTCTCACCATCGCTCGGTTGTGTGTCTACATGTGTGTGTGTGTGTCTGCATATACGTGTGTGTCTACATGTGTGTGTGTGTGTGTGCGTGTCTGCATATACGTGTGTGTGTGTGTGCGTGTCTGCATATACGTGTGTGTGTGTGTGTGTTGTGTCTGTGGTTAAAACTTTTAGCAACAGAAAATCCTTAAAAAAATTGAAAGAGTGCATGTATACTTTTCAAAGTGCAGGAGAACATAAGTTACAAGAACACCTGTGATGTCATAAAGAAAATAATGTAATTTTGTGATGTAAAAAAACCCCAGGTCATTTTGTGAGGTCATAAAGAAATGATCTCATGTTGTGACATTAAGAAATGTCATGGTCAGGTCAGGTCAGATCTTCAGGGCAGCCAGGCCTCGCGGCCTCTTGATGTGCCCTATCTTTTGATTGTTTGTTATTGTGGTTTTGTTCATTAATCAGATTGGCACCGCTGTGGCGCTTTTTGAACTATCATTGTCGTCTTAATCATAATTGTATTTAAAAACAAATTTTGGGGTCACTATCTAGGAGGTTTTTGAAATGGTTAATGTTGGAAGCAAGTTTAGTTTGTGCAGGGAGATTGTTCCAGTACTGGGTGACTCTATTAGAAAAGAAGTTTTTTCTCATATTAGTTCTACTGTATTGGGTTAGTATTTTTAGATCACTGTTACGGGTTCTCAAATCGTTAGACAATTGAAACAAATGCTTGTTAGTTTTGTCAGGGTTATTAAAAATTTTATATACAGTTATCAAATCTCCCCTTACTCTTCTAAATTTTAAGGATGGTAAACTTAACTTATGAAGTCTGTCCCCGTATTCCAAATTTTGTATTGATTTTATTAATTTGGTTGCTCGCCTTTGTACCCTTTCAATTTGTGTAGATTGTCTTTTAAGAAAAGGGTTCCAAATTAGATTTCCATACTCAAGATGAGGTCTTACTAAACTTTTATATAGGTTCAAAAAAACTTCTGTATTTAATTCCATAAAACTTCTTCTAATTAAACCCAATATTCTATTGGCCTTGTTTACTGCTGTTGTAATGTGTTTATCAAATTTGAGTTTAAAATCAAATATGACTCCTAAGTCTTTTTCATCTGAACAGGTTTCCAAAACATGTTTAGCTGAACCGTGGGAAATTTCATAAGTTTCATTTTGATTGTCATAGCCCACATGCATGACTTTGCACTTTCCTGCATTAAAATAGAGATTCCACTTTTCTGACCATTCTATAAGTTTATCTATGTCATTTTGTATTATGTCTGAATGTTTAGAACAGTTGTAAAGTTTGGTATCGTCTGCGAATATCTTACAGACACTTTGTATTTCCTCCGGGAGATCATTGATAAAAATTGTAAAAAGTATTGGCCCCAGGATACTACCCTGGGGAATGCCACTTAAAACGTCAATGTTAGATGATAGTTTTGCCCCAACCCGCACCTTTTGTGATCTGCCTTTTAGGAAATGTCTTACCCACCTTAGTATGTTCCCAGTTATGCCATATGCCTGTAGTTTTAGGAGAAGTCTTTCGTGCGGCACAGAATCAAAGGCCTTCCTAAAATCTAAGTATACAATATCGAAAGCCTCCTTGTCTTCCAACAGTTTAGTAAAATCGTCCATCACATCTAATAGCTGGGTCATACAAGAACGCCCTGCCCTGAATCCATGTTGGCAGTCTGTATACAGATCAAAATCAGTCATGTGTTTAACAATTGCGTCCCGAACAAACTGTTCTAAAATTTTACATGTTATACATGTGAGGCTCACAGGCCTGTAATTTCCCGGATCTGTTCTTGTTCCTTTTTTATAAATGGCTATAACCTCTGCCGTTTTCCAATCTACTGGGAGTTCCCCTGATTCTAAACTTTTATTGAACAAAATTGTTAAAGGAAGTGCTAGTTCTGTATGTAATTCTTTTAGTACTCTGGCTGGGACCTTATCTGGCCCCTGGGCTTTGTTCACATCTAAGTGCTTAAGTTTATTCTTTATAGCTTCTACTGTAATAACAATGTCTGTACAGTCAGCTGGTGATTCATCTTTAATTGGGGGCAAGGAATCTGTATTTTCTTTAGTGAAAACACTAGCAAAATAATCATTCAAAACGTTAGCTTTATCCTGGTCAGCTGTGACTATGTCTCCCTGTTTATCTTTAAGTGAACTGACGCCAGTACATAACTTGAGCTTAGAATTAATGTACTTCCAAAACAGCTTGGGATTTAGCTTACAGTTTTTTGCTATTTGTTTTTCATGGTCTTTTGTCTCCCTCCTCATCTGCTTAGAGCTCCTATCTCTCAATTCTATGTAATCTCGGTAACGTTTACTAGCTTTAGATTTACCATTTTCCAAGTATCTTCTATAAAGTCTGTTCTTCTTTCTTACACTTTTTCTTAATCCCAGTGACATCCAATAGGGTCTATATTTTTTCTTTTTATTCTTAATATTACCTTTTATTTTTGGTATATTGTTGTCCATTGAGAAATGAATTTTATCTTTTATGTCCTGCCAACAATCATCAACACTCATGTCGTACAAGTGGTCCCAACTGTGATTTAAAAAATCCTGTCTCATTTGTAAAAAATTTCCTTTTTTCATATTATATATTACTGTTTGTTCTAAACTTTCTGTATTATGTACCCTTGCGTACATGGAAAAAATTAAGACTTGGTGGTCACTCTTACCGAGGGGACTAGAATGTATGATGTCAGATATCATTTGAGTATCATTTACTAAGATTAAGTCGAGAATATTTTCTTTTTGTCCTTCCCTTGTCCTTGTGGGTTTGTTCACCATTTGGAACATAAAACCATCTCCTAACATTTCAATAAAATCATTATCTTTTACATTTGTCCACTGTCCATCCCATCTTATATTAGGGAAGTTAAAATCACCCATGATTAAAACTTTGTCATATTTTTTTATTTCATCATCTCTTAACATTTCATATAGTTTTTGTAAGTTTTCTTCAGTGGTATTGGGACTTTTGTAAATGCATCCAACTAAAATTTTCTCTTTATCCTGTGTTTGGAATTGGCACCAGACTGCCTCTTGAAATGTGTTATTGTTTAGGGTAGTGCATTCTTGTACATGTAAGGTTTTGTCGAAGAACAAAGCTACTCCACGGCTGGGGCTTTCATTATGGAACATGTTATAATTGTCTAACTCTAAGCTGTATTCCGATGGTACAAATTCTTTTACATTTTTCGGAATGGTCTCAGTGATAGCAATAATTTTGGGCTCATATTCATCTATTTGGAGAAGAAGTTCGCTTTTCTTATTTATCATACCATCAGCATTAGTGTAAAAAACGTTAAAACCCAGCTCTTCAATTTTTCTACATCCTTTATTAAAACTACCTTCAAAACTGCCTTTAAAACTATGTACATTTGTTTTATTTTTGTCAACATGTTCACGTCACTGTTTTTTGTCTGCCTCCCCCGCGTCTTCCCTCTTTGGTCTTTTTACTATCTCCCCGTTCCTGATCACCAGATCATCCCCCCCAGGCTGTCCCCTTCTTTCCCTTAGCTGGTCTCTGAGTGTCTTCCCTCTTTGGTCTCTTTACTATCTCCCCGTTCCTGATCACCAGATCATCCCCCCCAGGCTGTCCCCTTCTTTCCCTTAGCTGGTCTCTGAGTGTCTTCCCTCTTTGGTCTCTTTACTATCTCCCCGTTCCTGATCACCAGATCATCCCCCCCAGGCTGTCCCCTTCTTTCCCTTAGCTGGTCTCTGAGTGTCTTTTGTTTTTGTCTTTCTAGTGGGGTGTAGTCAGGATTGATATATACCCTGTCCTCTGCTTTAGTCACACCCTTGTTTAGCTGATACGCATTCCTCACAATTTTTGTTTTGGCCTCTTCTGAACTGACCTTTACCCTCAGCATTCTTGGTTTGTTGCCACCAGGTCTGCCGAGCCTGACAGGCTCATAGATTTCCAGATCAGCAAGATCTGGGCAGACTTTGGTGAACAGGTTTTTAGCAGTGTCTATGTCCTCCTTTTTCTTTTCTTCTGCTGTCACTTTGTTGCTTTCTGGCACATTGACTATGATCAGGTTGTCTTTTCTTGTTTCTCTCTCCCTTCTCTCATCCAGAGCTTCTGCTAGTTTCTCCTCCACCATCCTCTCCATCTTTATTTCAAGACCCTCCCCTGAGTTATGTATGCCTAGCTCAAGCTGTGACAGTCTGTCAGTCATTTTTCGGGTCAGGGCAGTCAGTTTGTCGATCTTTGTCTCAAGTTTACTTGTTTTGTCTTTTTCAGCCTTGCAACATGGCGAGCAAACCCACTGTATATTAACCCTCCCCTTGTCCAGAATGGCATATTCATCGTCACTTATTTTCTCGCAATCTTTGTGAAACCATCTATCGCAATGTTGACATTGCACCCCTTTGTCACCGTCTGCAGCAGCACTGTCACAAACTTGGCACTGAAACATTTGCATTTTCTCCATCACCTGATTAGTTCCGCCCTCTTTCTGTGAGCTTTCGCTGTTCTTTTGGTTGCCAGTTTTACCAGGACCACCTCGTCGCGTCATTCTTGCAAATATTAAAATGTAAAACAACCTTACCTTATGCTTGCACTGGTAAGAACAACACGGTTAGTCAAACATAGGGTGCACTGTATCAAAATGAAAGTGCCGCCATGCAATAATAACTGGGTGGTGAGTACAAATTAACTCCGCCTCCTGTCAAGTGCTGCTAGCGCCGAAAAAGATATTTTCTCAAAATCACTTCTAGGGATAAAATCCTGAAGTCGGATAAAAATGTTGAGCTAAAATTGAAGCTTTAAAATCGAATTTCCTCAATAAAAGTCGCAGCTCAGAGCTCGGCGTCTTCGCCTCAGCGCATGCGCAATCCATGTTGTGACATCATAAAAAAATTATGTCATGATGTGACTTCATAAAGAAATTGTCATTTTGTGACCTCATAAAGAAATGATGTTATGTTGTGATGTATCTGCAGGGTGAGCACTGTTCACTGGTGAACTTTCTCAATGTGCTTCTTCAACCTATCATGCCTGGTGAAGGCAGCAGGGCAGTGAGGACAGGGGTGGGGTTTCTCACCTGTGTGGGTCAGGTGATGTCTCCTCAGAGCACTGGCCTGGATAAACCCTTTCCCACAGTCTGAACACACGTGAGGTTTCTTTCCTGTGTGGGTCCGGTGATGTCTCCTTAGATGACTGTGATCACTAAACCCTTTCCCACAGTCTGAACACACGTGAGGTTTCTCCCCTGTGTGGATTCTCTTGTGTATTTCTAAGAGACCAGTGTGAGAGAAAGCCTTCCCACAGACATCACATACGTAGGGCTTGTCCCCTGCATGCACTGCCCGGATGTGTCCCTGTAATGAACCTGACTGATTAAAGTCTGACTCACAGTGTGGACACTTGTAAGGCCTCTCCCCTGTGTGGAGTCTTTTGTGTGTCTTCAAGTGACTAGCCACAGTAAAAGCTTTACTGCACACACTGCACACGAATGGTTTCTCTCCAGTATGAATCAGTGTGTGTTTCTTCAAGCTACTAGCCCGGTTAAAAGCCTTACTGCACACACTGCACACTAATGGTTTCTCTCCAGTATGAATCAGTGTGTGTCTCTTCAAGTCACCAACCAAGGTGAAAGCCTTACCACACACACTGCATACAAATGGTTTATCTCCAGTATGAATCAGTGTGTGTCTCTTCAAGTGACCAGCCCTAGTGAAAGCCTTACTGCACACATCACACACATGCCTTCTTTTCTGGTTCTCTCCATCTCTCTGCACACTGCCAATTTCAGCCACTGAATGTTTTTGTCTCTGCACATATTTCTTCCGACTAGACTCCCCCTCCTCCTTCCCCCCATTCCCATCCCCATGGTGACCAACCTCACAGCGGTCACCTGTGGTGGACTCAGGGGGTTCAGCCTGTATTTTCTCCTGATGTACAAACTTTGCATGGCGTTTCAAACTGTTGAACAGCACAAAGGCGGCAGGACATCTCTGACACACGTGACGTCTGTTGGGTTTGAGAGCTGAACTTCTGTCTGACTTGGGGTCAACACTGCTTGTAAGGATGGAGGGGGGAGGACATCTCTGACACATGTGACGTCTGTTGGGTTTGAGAGCTGAACTTCTGTCTGACTTGGGATCAACACTGCTGGTGAGGATGAAGGGGGTAGGGTTGGGCTGCACAACTTCTGCTTTCTGGAATCATAAAAGAACATCATTTAGCATTATTTAATTTGATGACCAACTGATAATACAATAGTAACTGATAATATAAATATCAGATATTTATGTGTAAATTTGGATATTCAGGATCAGTGCATCGCAGGTGTCAATACTGGCAATAGTCGTGACGGAATTAGGAGGGTGCATGTAACTTTGTTCAGAAAATCCAGCTGATCAGAAACGAACTTGATCAGGTTTCTTCTACACCTACTACCCAGTTTGACCAAATAGGAACAACATCCCCATTCTTGGAATTTCAGCCAGTTACTGCCTTTGAATTGAAGATCATTCTAAAAGCTAAACCCACTTCCTGTCCTCTTGACACTATACCGACGCCACTTTTAATAGAGTATCGTGATGAACTACTCCCTACTCTCACCCATATTGTCAACAATTCTCTAACATCTGGCTCCTTTCCATCTGTGTTCAAAACTGCCATTGTCAAACCACTTCTAAAGAAATCATCCATTGACCCAAACACTCTAAAGAACTATAGGCCTGTATCCAACCTCTCTTTCACATCGAAAATCATTGAGAAATTAGTTCTTCATCAACTCCTAGGCTATCTCAATGAACATCAAATCAAATCAAATCATCTTTATTATCTTATAACTGAGAAATTGCAGCCAGGTGCACATAAGAAAAACAGCAACAATAAACACATTTATCAACAACAACAAAAACCACAACACATTTATCAACAATTAAAGAATATAAACTAATAACTAATAACACTGCAATATTGTAGTTAACAAACTGGACGAATACGAATACAAATTCAATCCCAAGGAGATGGACAGGCTGCTCAGCAAAACAATCACTCAATGCAGTGCATTAAGAGTTCAACAGATGAATTGATCTTGGTAAGAAAGTTTTCTGTGCTCTTATTTTCAGTTTTAGAGTTCTGTATCGACGGCCCGATGGTAATACTTCATAGTATTTTGCCAGAACATGACTGTTATCATTAAGAATTTTCCTGGCTTTCTTGACTACTTGTCTGTCATACAACTCTTGCATACCACTCTGCCTTGCACCCACAACTTTACTACACACATTCACCATATCGCTCAACACACGCTTACTTTTTACACTCAAGCTTCCATACCAACAGATAAATGACACAGTAAGAACAGATTCAATGCAACATCGGTAGTAGGTTTGAAGAATATCTGAACAGACACCAATATTCCTTAGCCTCTGTAAACAAAAGATCCTGGACTGACTCTTCTTATGTATATGCTCAATGTGTTTATCAAAAGTAAGTTTCTTGTCTAAAACTGTGCCTAGGTATTTGTACTCATCAATTCTTTCAACCGTTTCACCATCAATTTCCAAATGTGGCACTGGCACTGGGTTTCTACGAAAATCTACAAGCAGTTCTTTTGTTTTAACAACATTTAAATCCAGATAATTATCTTTGCACCATGAACAAAACCTTTTGACTTCACTGAAGTACACAGAATCAGAGTTTGACAAATCTTCGACAAATCAACTCATCAGTCGTTCACAATCAGCGTACAGGCCATTTCACAGCACTGTTGAAGGTAACTAATGACATTCTCTTAGCTCTTGACTCTGGTGACGCATCTATATTAACTCTTTTGGATCTTTCAGCTGCTTTTGATACTATTGACCACCATACACTCCATAAGAGGCTTCAAATCACCTATGGAATATCAGGCACTGCTCTGTCATGGTTATCGTCTTACCTCTCTGGTCGAACTCAGTCTGTCTCCATCAATGACTCATCTTCTGCAATGGTTGGCCTCACATGTGGGGTTCCTCAAGGCTCAGTACTTGGACCAGTCCTCTTCATCATGTATACTAAACCCCTGTCCGAGTTGATCACTTCTCATTCAGTTGATTCTCAGTCTTTTGCTGATGATACACAACTCCACAAGCCTGTATCCCCATCTACCATTCTTCCTTCTATATCTTCACTGGAATTCTGCATTCGCAACATCAAATCATGGATGCTACAAAACAAACTGAAGCTGAATGACGACAAAACGGAGGCCTTGTTCATCCACTCTCCATCTAGACAACTTTCATACCCAAAGCCTGATTCCATCTCTGTCTGTGACACTCAAATACCTTTTTCTCCTTCTGCTAGAAATCTTGGCTTCCACATCTCTCAAGATATGAGTGTTGACTCACAAGTTCAAACTATCTGTCGGTCAGCATACTGTGAGCTGCGTCGCATTGGTACGATTCGCCATCTCCTGTCTAAAGATACTGCTAAGATACTAGTCTGCGCTTTGGTTCTCTCTAAATTAGATTGTAATTCACTCTTGTATGGCTGCCCCCAACACCTCCTTGACAAGCTTCAAAAAGTCCAGAACTCTGCTGCCAGACTTGTCCTCAAGGTCTCTAAGTATCATCATGTTCAACCAGTCCAGACTTGTCCTCAAGGTCTCTAAGTATCATCATGTTCAACCACTCCTGATATCCCTCCATTGACTTCCCATCAAACCACTCTATGACATTCTTATTTCTCTGGAAATGCCTCTAGCTATATTTCTGACATGCTTTCTGTCTATACTCCATCAAGGCAATTGCGGTCATCTTCAGATTCCAAAATTCTCTGTGTTCCTAGTACACGAACAAAAATGTTTGGTGAGCGCTCCTTTTCCTTTTCGGCCCCATCAGTTTGGAACTCCTTACCACGCGAAATTCGCCATATCGAGTCCTTGCAATGCTTCAAATCAGCTCTCAAGACCCACCTATTCAAGCTACATCACAACCTTTAGGCCACATTACTTCTCGACTCTATTCTCCCTCCCCTCCCCCCCCCCATTAGATTAGTTTCACTGTGTGTTGACTGCAATGTCTACGTCAGCTTTGTTGCGAGAGCCAGACAGGGAGAGAGAGAGAGAGAGAGAGAGAGAGAGAGAGAGAGAGAGAGAGAGAGAGAGAGAGAGAGAGAGAGAGAGAGAACCGAAAACGAAAACGAAATTTTATTTAACCAGGGAACATGAGATAAGCAAGTTACATGCTTTTTTTCCACCCAGCCCTGGGGAAAAATTAAATAAATCAAACAAGAAAGCTAAATAATATATGTACATGCAGAAATGAGAATAAAAGGGAGGGAGGATGGGGGGAAGAGGCACAGAGGGGGATAAGGATGGGGACATTTTGGAATTTAAAGTACAGGGAAAAGAAGAGAAAAAAGAGAGAGAGAGAGAGAGAGAGAGAGAGAGAGAGAGAGAGAGAGAGAGAGAGAGAGAGAGAGAGAGAGAGAGAGAGAGTGTTGATGCTTTATTGAACTGATTGTATTTTGTATTGTGTTCTTTGGTGGAGGAGTGTGCTATATAAATGATTCACTATTATTATTATTATTATGCCCCACATGGCCGAAAGGCCAAAGAGGGCGTAAAACATTATTTTCTCTATTATTATTCAGGATCAGTGGGTCGCAGGTGTCAATACTGGCAATAGTCACGACGGAATTAGGAGGGCGCATGCACCTACAGAAAACATAGAAAGGAAAGACCTAAAGTCTGCACTGGGTTTTAAACACCCCAGTTCAGCTGGGAAGGAACAGGCCCCACTTCCAGCAACAAGCTGGGGGAGGGGGCGGAGAAGGGGAAAGGGGGAGAATCTAATTTTAGTGGTCAGTTAGGGCAGGCTCAGATGGAGATGTGATCATCGCTGATGTCAATGCACTGACAGCCTGTGTCAGATGGAGATGTGACCATCGTTGATGTCAATGCACTGACAGCCTGTGTGGACGGTGGCCTCACTCCACTTGTTCAATTCTGCAGTAGTCTGCACAAAGACAGAGCCACCACACTGCCCTGTTCCTCATTCTGGGACACGACATAGATGTGACGAGGTAATGGGTTAAAAACCTAAGTCCCTAGGGAAGACTTTAGAAAATTTGCCTTTAGCCCACTTCTCTAGGGTATGGGAGATGAGCAACTTTCCCGGCCCCTTTTCATCTAATAAATTTATATTTGTGCCCGGGTTCTGGCTCGTATGGTTGTAAGAAATACAAGTGGTTGAATTGCTCTAAATGGCAGACAGAGAGAAGTAGGGTTTTACATGAAATTACAAGACTCCCACTCTCATCAGTCTGACCAAAGGGTTCAGGATTATTTGACACTTGTATTTTATTTACTCCCAAAATCTGCATAAGATTATGCAACAATAATAATAAAGCAGCTCAATGGCGCCAAAACAAAATATGGATAAAAAAACAATGAAATCCGAAAGGATTCACAAGACTTTTGTCTTTCTATAAGGTTCGCCCCATGCCGGAAGGGTTACTAATTATCTTCAGTGTACGTAGGAAAGTTCCAGTGATTGGCGCGGTTTTATAAACTTAGCTCTTGGCAAGTTCTTCCGTAATGATCGGCGAGTGCTGGGGTGGCTGGGCTGGCTCATCAGGTGAGAGTAGCTCCCAGTCGTTCCGGTTACGGCTTCGCGGGATGGCACGGTTCAGGCGTGGTCTCCTCGCGGATTCTGGGTGCGGGGGCGTCTTTCCCGTCTTGGTGCTTGTGAGTCAGGGGTAATCTTCCTGCCCACGATGCCCTGCTGATAATCACAGGAGAAGGTGGATGTAGATCTCTATGGCTTAGAGACAAGGGGCTTCAGTCGGCAGGGCATTAGTGAATCCCAACCGGCTAGAAGGCTTCCCTTGTACAATAGCACTAGTTAATAAATAAACTGAATTTCAGTTAACAAACTGAGATCAGTAAAACATAAAAGGTGATCAAGACAACATCACTCTCCATCCAACACCTGGAAAGGAATGGTATCATAAAGTGCAAGATTGCGGCCCATAGGTTTCCTACTAAAAATAGACAAAAGGGTTAGTAGGCATAAACTCCGGTTCTGGTACCAAAAGTGTTCAAGTCAAAAACACACACACACACAAATAATCAGTGCACATAAATAGAATAGAATGTTTACCACTTCTTTTCTATAACATATCTATCTACTCCTTATTCATCATTGAACATAGGATCTAGATCAAAACTAGGGTCAAACAAACCAGATCTCAATCACCTGCCATCAATAATACTTACTAGTGGGCTTATTATGACAGGCTGGGAGTGTTGCTC
>CM065712.1:32787536-32812536 GCA_017654935.2 Phymorhynchus buccinoides
TTGAGATCTGGTTTGTTTGACCCTAGTTTTGATCTAGATCCTATGTTCCATGACGAATAAGGAGTAGATAGATATGTTATAGAAAAGAAGTGGTAAACATTCTATTCTATTTATGTGCACTGATTATTTTGTGTGTGTGTGTTTTTGACTTGAACACTTTTGGTACCAGAACCGGAGTTTATGCCTACTAACCCTTTTGTCTATTTTTAGTAGGAAACCTATGGGCCGCAATCTTGCACTTTATGATACCATTCCTTTCCAGGTGTTGGATGGAGAATGATGTTGTCTTGATCACCTTTTATGTTTTAATGATCTCAGTTTGTTAACTGAAATTCAGTTTATTTATTAACTTAGTGCTATTGTACAAGGGAAGCCTTCTAGCCGGTTGGGATTCACTAATGCCCTGCCGACTGAAGCCCCTTGTCTCTAAGCCATAGAGATCTACATCCACCTTCTCCTGTGATTATCAGCAGGGCATCGTGGGCAGGAAGATTATCCCTGACTCACAAGCACCAAGACGGGGAAAGACGCCCCGCACCCAGAATCCGCGAGGAGACCACGCCTGAACCGTGCCATCCCGCGAAGCCGTAACCGGAACGACTGGGAGCTACTCTCAAAAAAAACCTGATGAGCAAGCCCAGCCACCCCAGCACTCGCCGATCATTACGGAAGAACTTGCCAAGAGCTAAGTTTAAAAAAAAAAAAAACCGCGCCAATCACTGGAACTTTCCTACGGACACTGAAGATAATTAGTAACCCTTCCGGCATGGGGCGAACCTTATAGAAAGACAAAAGTCTTGTGAATCCTTTCGGATTCAGATCATTGTTTTTTTATCCATATTTTGTTTTGGCGCCATTGAGCTGCTTTATTATTATTGTTGCATAATCTTATGCAGATTTTGGGAGTAAATAAAATACAAGTGTCAAATAATCCTGAACCCTTTGGTCAGACTGATGAGAGTGGGAGTCTTGTAATTTCATGTAAAACCCTACTTCTCTCTGTCTGCCATTTAGAGCAATTCAACCACTTGTATTTCTTACAACCATACGAGCCAGAACCCGGGCACAAATATAAATTTATTAGATGAAAAGGGGCCGGGAAAGTTGCTCATCTCCCATACCCTAGAGAAGTGGGCTAAAGGCAAATTTTCTAAAGTCTTCCCTAGGGACTTAGCTTTTTAACCCATTACCTCGTCACATCTATGTCGTGTCCCAGAATGAGGAACAGGGCAGTGTGGTGGCTCTGTCTTTGTGCAGACTACTGCAGAATTGAACAAGTGGAGTGAGGCCACCGTCCACACAGGCTGTCAGTGCATTGACATCAACGATGGTCACATCTCCATCTGACACAGGCTCTGTCTGTCAGTGCATTGACATCAGTGATGGTCACATCTCCATCTGACACAGGCTGTCAGTGCATTGACATCAGCGATGATCACATCTCCATCTGAGCCTGCCCTAACTGACCACTAAAATTAGATTCTCCCCTCCCCCCTTCTCCTCCCCCTCCCCCAGCTTGTTGCTGGAAGTGGGGCCTGTTCCTTCCCAGCTGAACTGGGGTGTTTAAAACCCAGTGCAAACTTTAGGTCTTTCCTTTCTATGTTTTCTGTAGGTACATGCGCCCTCCTAGTTCCGTCGTGACTATTGCCAGTATTGACACCTGCGACCCACTGATCCTGAATAATAATAGAGAAAATAATGTTTTACGCCCTCTTTGGCCTTTCGGCCATGTGGGGCATAATAATAATAATAATAGTGAATCATTTATATAGCACACTCCTCCACCAAAGAACACAATACAAAATACAATCAGTTCAATAAAGCATCAACTCACTCTCTCTCTCTCTCTCTCTCTCTCTCTCTCTCTCTCTCTCTCTCTCTCTCTCTCTCTCTCTCTCTCTTCTCTCTCTCTCTTTTTGGTCTTTTCTTTTTTTTCCCTGTACTTTAAATTCCAAAATGTCCCCATCCTTATCCCCCTCTGTGCCTCTTCCCCCCATCCTCCCTCCCTTTTATTCTCATTTCTGCATGTACATATATTGCATGTACATATATTATTTAGCTTTCTTGTTTGATTTATTTTATTTTTCCCCAGGGCTGGGTGGAAAAAAAGCATGTAACTTGCTTATCTCATGTTCCCTGGTTAAATAAAATTTCGTTTTCGTTTTCGTTCTCTCTCTCTCTCTCTCTCTCTCTCTCTCTCTCTCTCTCTCTCTCTCTCTCTCTCTCTCTCTCTCTCTCTCTCTCTCTCTCTCTCTCTCTCTCTCTCTCTCTCTCACTCCCTGTCTGGCTCTCGCAACAAAGCTGACGTAGACATTGCAGTCAACACACAGTGAAACTAATCTAATGGGGGGGGGAGGGAGAATAGAGTCGAGAAGTAATGTGGCCTAAAGGTTGTGATGTAGCTTGAATAGGTGGGTCTTGAGAGCTGATTTGAAGCATTCCAAGGACTCGATATGGCGAATTTCGCGTGGTAAGTAGTTCCAAACTGATGGGGCTGAAAAGGAAAAGGAGCGCTCACCAAACATTTTTGTTCGTGTAATAGGAACACAGAGAATTTTCGAATCCGAAGATGACCGCAATTGCCTTGATGGAGTATAGACAGAAAGCATGTCAGAAATATAGCTAGAGGCATTTCCAGAGAAATAAGAATGTCATAGAGTGGTTTGATGGGAAGTCAATGGAGGGATATCAGGAGTGGTTGAACATGATGATACTTAGAGACCTTGAGGACAAGTCTGGACTGGTTGAACATGATGATACTTAGAGACCTTGAGGACAAGTCTGGCAGCAGAGTTCTGGACTTTTTGAAGCTTGTCAAGGAGGTGTTGGGGGCAGCCATACAAGAGTGAATTACAATCTAATTTAGAGAGAACAAAAGCGCAGACTAGTATCTTAGCAGTATCTTTAGACAGGAGATGGCGAATCGTACCAATGCGACGCAGCTCACAGTATGCTGACCGACAGATAGTTTGAACTTGTGAGTCAACACTCATATCTGAGAGATGTGGAAGCCAAGATTTCTAGCAGAAGGAGAAAAAGGTATTTGAGTGTCACAGACAGAGATGGAACCAGGCTTTGGGTATGAAAGTTGTCTAGATGGAGAGTTGATGAACAAGGCCTCCGTTTTGTCGTCATTCAGCTTCAGTTTGTTTTGTAGCATCCATGATTTGCTGTTGCGAATGCAGAATTCCAGTGAAGATATAGAAGGAAGAATGGTAGATGGGGATACAGGCTTGTGGAGTTGTGTATCATCAGCAAAAGACAGAATCAACTGAATGAGAAGTGATCAACTCGGACAGGGGTTTAGTATACATGATGAAGAGGACTGGTCCAAGTACTGAGCCTTGAGGAACCCCACATGTGAGGCCAACCATTGCAGAAGATGAGTCATTGATGGAGACAGACTGAGTTCGACCAGAGAGGTAAGACGAGAACCATGACAGAGCAGTGCCTGATATCTCATAGGTGATTTGAAGCCTCTTATGGAGTGTATGGTGGTCAATTGTATCAAAAGCAGCTGAAAGATCCAAAAGAGTTAATATAGATGCGTCACCAGAGTCAAGAGCTAAGAGAATGTCATTAGTTACCTTCAACAGTGCTGTGAAATGGCCTGTACGCTGATTGTGAACGACTGATGAGTTGATGTTCATTGAGATAGCCTAGGAGTTGATGAAGAACTAATTTCTCAATGATTTTCGATGTGAAAGAGAGGTTGGATACAGGCCTATAGTTCTTTAGAGTGTTTGGGTCAATGGATGATTTCTTTAGAAGTGGTTTGACAATGGCAGTTTTGAACACAGATGGAAAGGAGCCAGATGTTAGAGAATTGTTGACAATATGGGTGAGAGTAGGGAGTAGTTCATCACGATACTCTATTAAAAGTGGCGTCGGTATAGTGTCAAGAGGACAGGAAGTGGGTTTAGCTTTTAGAATGATCTTCAATTCAAAGGCAGTAACTGGCTGAAATTCCAAGAATGGGGATGTTGTTCCTATTTGGTCAAACTGGGTGGTAGGTAGGTGTAGAAGAAACCTGATCAAGTTCGTTTCTGATCAGCTGGATTTTCTGAACAAAGTTACATGCACCCTCCTAATTCCGTCACGACTATTGCCAGTATTGACACCTGCGATGCACTGATCCTGAATATCCAAATTTACACATAAATATCTGATATTTATATTATCAGTTACTATTGTATTATCAGTTGGTCATCAAATTAAATAATGCTAAGTTATGTTCTTTTATGATTCCAGAAAGCAGAAGTTGTGCAGCCCAACCCTACCCCCTTCATCCTCACCAGCAGTGTTGATCCCAAGTCAGACAGAAGTTCAGCTCTCAAACCCAACAGACGTCACATGTGTCAGAGATGTCCTCCCCCCTCCATCCTTACAAGCAGTGTTGACCCCAAGTCAGACAGAAGTTCAGCTCTCAAACCCAACAGACGTACAGGCTGAACCACCTGATGTCGTGACTGTGAGGTTGGTCACCAGTGATTCCATGATTGAAATATTGCAAAGATGCGCTGGCTGAAATTGGCAGAGGTCAGAGAGATGGAGAGAACGGGAAAAGAAGGCATGAATGATGTGTGCAGTAAGGCTTTTTTGTCACTGAGCTTTATACTTTTTATTATGTGCAGTGTGTTAAATTCGATTATCAGTTGGTCATCAAATTAAATTATGCTAAGTTATGTTCTTTTATGATTCCAGAAAGCAGGAGTTGTGCAGCCCAACCCTACCCCCTTCATCCTCACCAGCAGTGTTGATCCCAAGTCAGACAGAAGTTCAGCTTCAAACCCAACAGGGACAGGCAGAGAGTCCCCCATCCGACCCCAAGTCAGACAGAAGTTCAGCTCTCAAACCCAACAGACGTCACGTGATGTCACAACATGGATTGCGCATGCGCTGAGGCGAAGACGCCGAGCTCTGAGCTGCGACTTTTATTGAGGAAATTCGATTTTAATGCTTCAATTTTAGCTCAACATTTTTATCCGACTTCAGGATTTTATCCCTAGAAGTGATTTTGAGAAAATATCTTTTTCGGCGCTAGCAGCACTTGACAGGAGGCGGAGTTAATTTGTACTCACCACCCAGTTATTATTGCATGGCGGCACTTTCATTTTGATACAGTGCACCCTATGTTTGACTAACTGTGTTGTTCTTACCAGTGCAAGCATAAGGTAAGGTTGTTTTACACTTTAATATTTGCAAGAATGACGCGACGAGGTGGTCCTGGTAAAACTGGCAACCAAAAGAACAGCGAAAGCTCACAGAAAGAGGGCGGAACTAATCAGGTGATGGAGAAAATGCAAATGTTTCAGTGCCAAGTTTGTGACAGTGCTGCTGCAGAAGGTGACAAAGGGGTGCAATGTCAACATTGCGATAGATGGTTTCACAAAGATTGCGAGAAAATAAGTGACGATGAATATGCCATTCTGGACAAGGGGAGGGTTAATATACAGTGGGTTTGCTCGCCATGTTGCAAGGCTGAAAAAGACAAAACAAGTAAACTTGAGACAAAGATCGACAAACTGACTGCCCTGACCCGAAAAATGACTGACAGACTGTCACAGCTTGAGCTAGGCATACATAACTCAGGGGAGGGTCTTGAAATAAAGATAGAGAGGATGGTGGAGGAGAAACTAGCAGAAGCTCTGGATGAGAGAAGGGAGAGAGAAACAAGAAAAGACAACCTGATCATAGTCAATGTGCCAGAAAGCAACAAAGTGACAGCAGAAGAAAAGAAAAAGGAGGACATAGACACTGCTAAAAACCTGTTCACCAAAGTCTGCCCAGATCTTGCTGATCTGGAAATCTATGAGCCTGTCAGGCTCGGCAGACCTGGTGGCAACAAACCAAGAATGCTGAGGGTAAAGGTCAGTTCAGAAGAGGCCAAAACAAAAATTGTGAGGAATGCGTATCAGCTAAACAAGGGTGTGACTAAAGCAGAGGACAGGGTATATATCAATCCTGACTACACCCCACAAGAAAGACAAAAACAAAAGACACTCAGAGACCAGCTAAGGGAAAGAAGGGGACAGCCTGGGGGGGATGATCTGGTGATCAGGAACGGGGAGATAGTAAAAAGACCAAAGAGGGAAGACGCGGGGGACGCAGACAAAAAACAGTGACGTGAACATGTTGACAAAAATAAAACAAATGTACATAGTTTTAAAGGCAGTTTTGAAGGTAGTTTTAATAAAGGATGTAGAAAAATTGAAGAGCTGGGTTTTAACGTTTTTTACACTAATGCTGATGGTATGATAAATAAGAAAAGCGAACTTCTTCTCCAAATAGATGAATATGAGCCCAAAATTATTGCTATCACTGAGACCATTCCGAAAAATGTAAAAGAATTTGTACCATCGGAATACAGCTTAGAGTTAGACAATTATAACATGTTCCATAATGAAAGCCCCAGCCGTGGAGTAGCTTTGTTCTTCGACAAAACCTTACATGTACAAGAATGCACTACCCTAAACAATAACACATTTCAAGAGGCAGTCTGGTGCCAATTCCAAGCACAGGATAAAGAGAAAATTTTAATTGGATGCATTTACAAAAGTCCCAATACCACTGAAGAAAACTTACAAAAACTATATGAAATGTTAAGAGATGATGAAATTAAAAAAATGACAAAGTTTTAATCATGGGTGATTTTAACTTCCCTAATATAAGATGGGATGGACAGTGGACAAATGTAAAAGATAATGATTTTATTGAAATGTTAGGAGATGGTTTTATGTTCCAAATGGTGAACAAACCCACAAGGACAAGGGAAGGACAAAAAGAAAATATTCTCGACTTAATCTTAGTAAATGATACTCAAATGATATCTGACATCATACATTCTAGTCCCCTCGGTAAGAGTGACCACCAAGTCTTAATTTTTTCCATGTACGCAAGGGTACATAATACAGAAAGTTTAGAACAAACAGTAATATATAATATGAAAAAAGGAAATTTTTTACAAATGAGACAGGATTTTTTAAATGACAGTTGGGACCACTTGTACGACATGAGTGTTGACGATTGTTGGCAGGACATAAAAGATAAAATTCATTTCTCAATGGACAACAATATACCAAAAATAAAAGGTAATATTAAGAATAAAAAGAAAAAATGTAGACCCTATTGGATGTCACTGGGATTAAGAAAAAGTGTAAGAAAGAAGAACAGACTTTATAGAAGATACTTGGAAAATGGTAAATCTAAAGCTAGTAAACGTTACCGAGATTACATAGAATTGAGAGATAGGAGCTCTAAGCAGATGAGGAGGGAGACAAAAGACCATGAAAAACAAATAGCAAAAAACTGTAAGCTAAATCCCAAGCTGTTTTGGAAGTACATTAATTCTAAGCTCAAGTTATGTACTGGCATCAGTTCACTTAAAGATAAACAGGGAGACATAGTCAAAACTGACCAGGATAAAGCTAACGTTTTGAATGATTATTTTGCTAGTGTTTTCACTAAAGAAAATACAGATTCCTTGCCCCCAATTAAAGATGAATCACCAGCTGACTGTACAGACATTGTTATTACAGTAGAAGCTATAAAGAATAAACTTAAGCACTTAGATGTGAACAAAGCCCAGGGGCCAGATAAGGTCCCAGCCAGAGTACTAAAAGAATTACATACAGAACTAGCACTTCCTTTAACAATTTTGTTCAATAAAAGTTTAGAATCAGGGGAACTCCCAGTAGATTGGAAAACGGCAGAGGTTATAGCCATTTATAAAAAAGGAACAAGAACAGATCCGGGAAATTACAGGCCTGTGAGCCTCACATGTATAACATGTAAAATTTTAGAACAGTTTGTTCGGGACGCAATTGTTAAACACATGACTGATTTTGATCTGTATACAGACTGCCAACATGGATTCAGGGCAGGGCGTTCTTGTATGACCCAGCTATTAGATGTGATGGACGATTTTACTAAACTGTTGGAAGACAAGGAGGCTTTCGATATTGTATACTTAGATTTTAGGAAGGCCTTTGATTCTGTGCCGCACGAAAGACCTCCTAAAACTACAGGCATATGGCATAACTGGGAACATACTAAGGTGGGTAAGACATTTCCTAAAAGGCAGATCACAAAAGGTGCGGGTTGGGGCAAAACTATCATCTAACATTGACGTTTTAAGTGGCATTCCCCAGGGTAGTATCCTGGGGCCAATACTTTTTACAATTTTTATCAATGATCTCCCGGAGGAAATACAAAGTGTCTGTAAGATATTCGCAGACGATACCAAACTTTACAACTGTTCTAAATATTCAGACATAATACAAAATGACATAGATAAACTTATAGAATGGTCAGAAAAGTGGAATCTCTATTTTAATGCAGGAAAGTGCAAAGTCATGCATGTGGGCTATGACAATCAAAATGAAACTTATGAAATTTCCCACGGTTCAGCTAAACATGTTTTGGAAACCTGTTCAGATGAAAAAGACTTAGGAGTCATATTTGATTTTAAACTCAAATTTGATAAACACATTACAACAGCAGTAAACAAGGCCAATAGAATATTGGGTTTAATTAGAAGAAGTTTTATGGAATTAAATACAGAAGTTTTTTTGAACCTATATAAAAGTTTAGTAAGACCTCATCTTGAGTATGGAAATCTAATTTGGAACCCTTTTCTTAAAAGACAATCTACACAAATTGAAAGGGTACAAAGGCGAGCAACCAAATTAATAAAATCAATACAAAATTTGGAATACGGGGACAGACTTCATAAGTTAAGTTTACCATCCTTAAAATTTAGAAGAGTAAGGGGAGATTTGATAACTGTATATAAAATTTTGAATAACCCTGACAAAACTAACAAGCATTTGTTTCAATTGTCTAACGATTTGAGAACCCGTAACAGTGATCTAAAAATACTAACCCAATACAGTAGAACTAATATGAGAAAAAACTTCTTTTCTAATAGAGTCACCCAGCACTGGAACAATCTCCCTGCACAAACTAAACTTGCTTCCAACATTAACCATTTCAAAAACCTCCTAGATAGTGACCCCAAAATTTGTTTTTAAATACAATTATGATTAAGACGACAATGATAGTTCAAAAAGCGCCACAGCGGTGCCAATCTGATTAATGAACAAAACCACAATAACAAACAATCAAAAGATAGGGCACATCAAGAGGCCGCGAGGCCTGGCTGCCCTGAAGATCTGACCTGACCTGACCATGACATTTCTTAATAATAATAATAATAATGAAGAAAACTTATATAGCGCACATTCCAGGCTAGCTGCTCATGGCGCTTTACAAAAAATACATTTAATCAAATCACATCAATACCCATGCCCGCACGCACACAAGCACACACACTGACGAACATAGCATATCATTTACACGCGCATGCACACATACATACAGTACATACATACATACATACGTACGTACGTTCGTGCATACATACATACACACAGACACAAACACACACACATCCCCACACACGTGCATAAGCACATGCCAGCGCGCGCATGCACACACACACACTTTCTGTCTCCGAACTTTCCCATGCCATTCATCATCCACACACGCTTTCATTCTCACAATCCGATCATGGTGGACAGTAGTGTTCAGAGAATAGATGGGTTTTCAGGTTGGTTTTGAAAACTGACAGGGAGTTGGAATGTCTGAGAGACAGAGGGAGTTTGTTCCAAGTAGCTGGGGCCTGAAAAGAAAAGGATCTCTCGCCATAAGTTTTCGTTTTAATTGAGGGAGGCTGTAGAATACGAGAATCAGAAGAAGAACGAAGCTGACGAGATGGAATGTAAGTATGAAGTAGATCAGACATGTAAGTAGGAGCAGAGCCAGACATGACAGCAAAGGTAAGAGCAGAAAGCTTGTAGTTGATCCTGCTGGAGATTGGCAACCAGTGCAGAGAGTGCAGAAGGGGAGAAACATGTTCAAACTTGGAGGACTTAAGGATTAGTCGTGCAGCATTATTTTGGATTCTTTGGAGTTTGTTGAGAAGGTATTTTGGAAGGCCAGCAAGAAGAGAGTTGCAATAATCTATTCTCGAGAGGACAAATGCACAGACCAAGGTTTTTGTGGCATCAGTGGAGAGATAGTGACGAACAGAACTAATCTTACGAAGCTCAAAATAGGCAGATCTGCAGATATTAGACACATGCTGCTGAAGGGAGAGACTTTGATCCAAAGTGACACCAAGACTGCGGACAGAAGAGGAGAAGGAGATAGTGGTGTTGTTGATTGTGACAGAGCCTGGAAGGGTAGAAAGATTGAGCATTTTCTTTGGGCATGCTAACATAATTTCAGTTTATGTCACAACATGAGATCATTTCTTTATGACCTCACAAAATGACCTGGGGGGTTTTTACATCACAAAATTACATTATTTTCTTTATGACATCACAGGTGTTCTTGTAACTTATGTTCTCCTGCACTTTGAAAAGTATACATGCACTCTTTCAATTTTTTTAAGGATTTTCTGTTGCTAAAAGTTTTAACCACAGACACAACACACACACACACACACGTATATGCAGACACGCACACACACACACACGTATATGCAGACACGCACACACACACACACATGTAGACACACACGTATATGCAGACACACACACACACATGTAGACACACAACCGAGCGATGGTGAGAACTCACTTGGTGAACGCCAAAGTGTTATTTCCTGACTGTGTACGTGGACAATTCCATAATTACCTGGTCATTTCATCAGTGTTTCATGAAATCATTTAGGTGGTAAACAAAATGATAAAGAATCAGTTACAACAAACCTCAAGTATTGTATATTGGACTGCAGTAGTGTGTTCATGTAGTGGGTATTTATGTTTTCATTTCCTAACTAAAATACCAATGGCTTACACATTCCAAAGAATGCAGGCATGAAAACAGCTCAGCCGAATTGTTTTTGTAATTTAAGGAAGCTCCGCTGGAGAAAAAACATTCTGACATTTTTGGGAGCGCACTGTTATTCTCAAACGGTGCTGTCCATATTTGGATGAGCGATGCTTGCACTTGGGAGCAAATGGCGCGTTTAGGATGACAAAAGGAAAATGAAATGAGTAGGATGCACTGGTTTGTTGTTGTTGTTTTACAGTAAACATTGCTGCTGACTGTTAGTGTTTCCATACAGAAACATGAAATGACAGTGTTGGGTGCACTGGTGGTTGTTGTTTTACAGTAAACATTGTTTCTGACTGTCAGTGTTTCCATACAGAAACATGAAAGTAATTGTATATATATCTTGTTGTAGATAATTTATTTGTTTGTTATTGTAGTAACTTTTTGGAGTAGCCTTTCGGATTACACATTTCTCATTGAGTCCCCTTACCCTTCTATTTACCCCCTGATTTAACTCTTTAGGACTGGTGGCTAGGAGTGGTTGGGGAAGGGGGGTTATAGTCTGGGAAACGTTCTTCGCGTTTATCATCTTTCTTCTATCTAAAGTAAACAGGCCCGCTCTTGTCCCTTTCTCCATCCATTTCATCTTCTAGGTTTTGTATGTATATGCTGTGTGCCTGAATCTTGAATAAATGTTGTTTTGTGAACGTTACTGTTGGCCTGGACTGGTGTGTGGTTGAGGGTGCGCTCGTGGTCCTGTGCTCCTCTCGCTGAACCGTCCACTTTTGGGGTTGATTCCTTGGGATTGACCCTGTGAGTTTGACAACCATCACCACCACTCACCCCACCCAAGAACACAATACAAAATACAATCAGTTGAATAAAGCATCAACAGGCACTGCAGTCTGGCTTCGAAGGAATCCAAGGATCTCTCTCTCTCTCTCTCTCTCTCTCTCTCTCTCTCTCTCTCTCTCTCTCTCTCTCTCTCTCCCCCTCTCTCTCTCTCCCCCTCTCTCCCCCTCTCTCTCTCTTTCTCTCTGTCTCTCTCTGTCTGACTCTCTCGCAACAAAGCAGACGTAGACATTGCAGTCAACACACAATGAAACTAATAAGGGGGGGGGGGGGGGGGGGGGGGGGGATATAGTCAAGAAGTAATGTGGCCTAAGTGTTGTAATGTAGCTTGAATAGGTGGGTCTTGAGAGCTGATTTGAAACATTGCAAGGACTGGATATGGCGAATTTCGCGTGGTAAGGAGTTCCAAACTGATGGGGCCGAATAGGAAAAGGAGCGCTCACCAAACATTTTTCTTCGTGTGCTAGGAACACAGAGAATTTTGGAATCTGAAGATGACCATAATTGCCTTGATGGAGTATAGACAGAAAGCATGTCAGAGATGTAGCTAGGGGCATTTCCATAGAAATATGAATGACACAGAGAGGATATTTTGTAGTCAATACGTGCTTTGATGGGAAGCCAGTGGAGGGATATCAGGAGTGGTTGAACATGATGATATTTAGAGACCTTGAGGACAAGTCTGGCAGCAGAGTTCTGGACTTTATGAAGCTTGTCAATGAGTGCTGATCAGATCTCCATCTGAGCCTGCCCCAACTGACCACTAAAATTAGAATCGCCCCCTCTCCCTCCCCCCTTCTCCTTTTCATCACGCACTAAGTCCTGGCCTGTTATGCACACACTGTGAAGAAGCTTCTCACTCGCAGTGATGCGATAGTAACTGTATGGCGCTCTGTGTGCTTCAAAAGACAGAATTTCCGGAAAATGTGTGAAAAAATGTGAACACTAGAAGTTTTTTCTGTAACAAATGCGAATGCAAGAGGGTTAAAAACCAGTGCAAGCTTTAGGTCTTTCCTTTCTATGTTTTCTGCAGGTACATGCGCGCTTCTAATTCCGTCGCGACTATTGCCAGCATTGGCACCTGCGACGCACTGATCCTGATCCTGATCCTGAATATCCAAATTTACACATAAATATTATTTATACATATTGTCTGATATTTATATTATCAGTTACTATTGTGTTATCAGTTAGTGATCACGTTAGATAATGCTAAATTATGTTCTGTTATGATTCCAGAGAGCGGAAGTTCTGCAGCCCACCCCTCCCCCCTCCATCCTCACCAGCAGTGTTGATCCCAAGTCAGGCAGAAGTTCAGCTCTCAAACCCAACAGACGTTACGTGTGTCAGAGATGTCCTCCCCCCTCCATCCCCACCAGCAGTGTTGATCCCAAGTCAGACAGAAGTTCAGCTTTCAAACCCAACAGACGACACATGTGTCAGAGATGTCCTGCCGCCTTTGTGCTGTTCAGCAGTTTGAAACTTCATGCACAGTTTGTTCATCAGGAGAAAATACAGGCTGAACCCCCTGTGTCCACCACAGCTAACCACCGTGAGGTTGGTCACCATGGCGATGGGAATGGGGGGAAGGAGAGGGAAGAGTCTAGTTGGAAGAAAACTGTGCAGAGACAGAGAAATTCATTGGCTGAAATTGGCAGTGGGCAGGGAGATGGAGAGAACAGGAAAAGAAGGCATGTGTGTGATGTGTGCAGTAAGGCTTTCACATTGGCTGCTAACTTGAAGAAACACACACTGATTCATACTGGAAAGAAACCATTTGTGTGCAGTGTGTGCAGTGAGGCTTTTACGGTGGCTGGTGACTTGAATAGACACACACTGATTCATACTGGACAGAAACCATTCGTGTGCAGTGTGTGCAGTAAGGCTTTTAATCAGGCTAGTAGCTTGAAGACACACCAAAGACTCCACACAAAAGAGAGGCCATACAAATGTCCACACTGTGAGGCGGACTTTAATCAGTCATGTGGTTTACAGAGACACATCCGGTCAGTGCATGCAGGGGACAAGCCCTACATCTGTGACGTCTGTGGGAAAGCTTTCTCTCAGACTGGTAACCTAGAAACACACAAGAGAATCCACACCGGGGAGAAACCTCACGTGTGTTCAGACTGTGGGAAAGGGTTTATCCGGGCCAGTGCTCTAAGGAATCATCACCTGACCCACACAGGTGAGAAACCCCACCCCTGTCCTCACTGCCATACTGCCTTCAGGTGGCCTGATCAGTTGAAGAAGCACATTGAGAAAGTTCACCAGTGAACAGTGCTCACCCTGCAGATACATCACAAAATATCATTTCTTTATGAGGTCACAAAATGACATCATTTCTTTATGACAACAAAATAACAATTTCTTTATGAAGTCACAACATGACATCATTTCTTTATGATGCCACAACATGACATCATTTCTTTATGAGTCACAAAATGACCTGTTTTTTTACCTCACAAAATGACATCATTTCTTTATGACATCACAGGTGTTATTGTAACTTGTGTTCTCCTGCTCTTTGAAAAGTATACATGTACTCTTTCTATTTGTTGAAGGATTTTCTGTTGCTAAAAGTTTTAACCACAGACACAACACACACACACACACACACACACACACACACACACACACATATACGCAGAAACACACACACACATGTAGACACACACGTATATGCAGACACGCACACACACACAACTGAGCGATGGTGAGAACTCACTTGGTGAACCCCAAAGTGTTATTTCCTGACTGTGTACATGGACCGTTCCATCATTACCTGGTCATTTCATCATTGTTTCATGAAATCATTCAGTTGGCAAACAAAGTAAAATGATAAAGAATCGGTGACAACAAACCTCAAGTACTGTATATTGGACTGCATTAGTGTGTTCATGTAGTGGGTATTTATGTTTTCATTTCCTAACTGAAGTAACAATGGCTTACAAATTCCAAAGCATGCAGGCATGAAAACAGCTTTTCAGAAATCTTCGTAATTTAAAGAAGCTCCACTGAAAAAAAGAAGTCTCCGCCGTTTTTGCGAGTGCAATGTTATTCTCAAACAGCAGTCCATATTTGGATGAGTGATGCTTGTGAGCAAATGGCGCGTTTAGGACGAAAAAAGCAAATGACAATATGAAGAGTACTGGTTTTTGTGTGTGCTTTTTTACAGTAAACATTGTCACTCACTGTTAGTGTTTCCTTACAGAAACATGAAATGGGTGAGTTATAGCGTTTAAGCTGCTAATTTTGTATATTTATTTTCAATGTGTGTGTAAGGGCAAAGATAATTATGTTGATAGTGTAATCTAAAGATCAGTATTAACATTATTCATATTACAGCATTGATTTTTGTCTGCTGTTTTTCCTTTCTCTCTCTTCTGCTTCTTTTTCTTTGGTTATCACCCCCTAAAGTGTGTGCATTTACTGCTATCAAAAGAAGCTGGCCACCACCACAGAAGAAGAACATAATGTTAAGTTTTGTTTATCTTTTGTGTAAAAACATTGAAATGTGTGTGTGTGTATGTGTGAGCACAATACTTACAATTTATGACATGCCAATTTGTTGGGTACACTGGCGTCCACACCTTGCACACTTGAGTGTGCACCTGTTGTCCATTCTGCAGTGCATATTTGCATATATAGCCTTTTTTATGTATTTTAGTTAACTAATTTGTATGTGTTATCCTTCTTTTTTTTTAACTGTTTTTTTAACCTGGATCCGATAAATAGAGTAGAGTGGCTCAACGTTTCCAGCACTGTGTGGACTTATGTGCTATAGGGTGCAATGATGGAGCTGTCATCTTATGAATTGTACTGTATGTTTACAGGTTGTTGAACGTTGGTAAGATACATTGATGAGTGTTTTGTATTAAGTGGTCAAACTTTACGCGGTGACAGTACTGAGATGACCATAGCTGTTGACGGGACTATAATGGAAAAAAAAATCAAATAAAAATACTTACTTTTTAATCAAAAAGTAAGAATCTCAAAATTATATTTTTACTAGCGCAACGCCGGGTACCGATAACGCAT
The DNA here is from genome assembly GCA_017654935.2 of Phymorhynchus buccinoides. Classification (NCBI taxonomy): domain Eukaryota; kingdom Metazoa; phylum Mollusca; class Gastropoda; order Neogastropoda; family Raphitomidae; genus Phymorhynchus; species Phymorhynchus buccinoides. Next base: position 32,803,272 of record CM065712.1, read on the forward strand.
AGTAACGGTAACGCATAATAATGGTAATGCCAAGTACTGGTAACGCTGAGTACAGCAAATTTGAAGCAATTCGGTTAAGAAACGGCGGAGTTATAAGGCCCTGTTTCCCGTTGCAGCTGCTCTGAGAGTGATGCGCTCTCTCTTGTAACGGTAACGCCTAGTAACGGTAACGCCAAGTACTGGTAATGCTGAGTACAGCAAATTTGAAGTGATTCGGTTAAGAAAAGGCGGAGTTATAAGGCCCCGTTTCCCATTGGCGCTGCTCTGAGAGTGATGCGCTCTCCCTAGTAATGGTAACGCCAAGTACTGGTAACGCTGAGTACAGCAAATTTGAAGCAATTCAGTTAACCCCTTCACTGCCGAGCCCAGTTTCCGGTTCCAGGGCAACTATTTGCCAAGCCGTTTTAGGTTGCTGAGTCTATTGCAGAAGTTTCTGAATAAAAGTGCATATAACCTATGCTTTTCTGAACGGGGATTGAATATACTATCCTTTGAGAACACTCTCACATGCATTTGAACATACTACGAAAAGCGTATGGATAGAAAAAGGGAAACTCTTAGAATAACCCTATGACGGATATTTCCGTGACGGGGCAGTTTATAGGTTACCGGATGTCACGAGTTTGTGACATTGTTCTTCTGAACAGACAGAGAAAGGCACAGTATACCACTCGATCGCAAAGGACCCCGAGATCTTTCCTTTTCTTTGAACCTAATCGAGACAACCTACTTGTGAAATCCGTGCAACCCGTGTTAGCTCTGACCTCTCGCGAGACTCCACATTCAACTGGCGACTTCATGAGTTTTATACCGGTCAAACGTCACTCCATATTTTTCCTTCAGTTAAGCAACATCGCTTCATCGCTTCATCCTTTCTCCTTTTCATCGTTCTGTCCACCTACGGCCGCCCAGTGCTGAGGTGTGGTGAGGGCCACGTCCCTGAAGGATCCTGTTATCAACTCTTTATCCTGCACGAGTCCTAGACGTGAGGATAGCGAAGCTGTTGAGCTTCGGCTGAAATCATCTCTTCTCTTCATCCTCATCGCCATCTTCACCCCCTTTTTATTTGGTTTCTCATCGTTTTCCCTTCCCCGTCATCGTCCCTGGCGTTCACTGGAGTCCTGGAAGAAAGCTGTGGCCGGTCCGGAACCCCTTCCACCTGCTCGCGCTTACCCCGAGCCCTTGGCGAGACCAGAGCTGCGACTGTCTTGTGGGGAGGATTCTTCTTCTTCATTCCGCCACTTGGAAGTTTGGTCAGTAGCTGCATAAAATTAGTATTAATCCCGTTAAAACTCGTACAACAACGCGCGCGTAACAATGTAGAATAGCTAGTTATAGGTTTGCTAACATGTATATTTGTGTGCGTTTTCTTTGGTTCATTTTCTTATTATTTTCTTGATTTTTGCATAAGGGGCTAAGGAACTGACTGGCTGGGTCATGACTTGTCAGTTGGATAGGTTTTTGCCGGTCGTAGAATTTGGTACTTGAACTCGGCACATATTTTTGAATCAATGTTTTGGCTCGCCATTGTGTGTTTAGGCCGTGCAAATCGTTTTTCGGTGCAAAGCGTATTTGAGTTCACAGAGATTCAGAATCCTAAATGCGTGCACGCGCGCGCATTATTCCTTGTTGCGGTATATGTTTAGCCTCGCGGCCTATGTTTAGCCTCGCGGCCTATGTTTAGCCTTGCGGTATATGTTTAGCCTCGCGACCTATGTTTAGCCTCGCGGTCATCGTCCTAGCTTAATTAGGTATTAAGAGACTCTGCGGAGAGCTGGATAACAGAGGGTTATTCCAGTCGCGCTTCTAGCTATGCTGATAGGAGCTTTGTAAAGCGTTCATCCCCGTTTCTGTTTTTATTTTTGAGAGAAAGTGTAATTAGTGTTTTCAAGGCTTTTTGACCTTTTGAAGTACATTGTGAATGCCATTTTGGGGAAATACATTCTTTGCCTGTAGTTCGTCCGCCTTCTGGAAGAAATGATAATGAAGGGACATATTTTTGGTGGTGAAGTTCTATGTGATATTTTCAGAAGAATTTAAGTGTCCATTCTTGTACCTGAAAAGCTGTGAAATTTTCAGAAGAATGTAATTGTTAATTTTTGTATTTGAAAGGCTAGAATTTTCTAAATGTATGAAAGCCTTGTTGTTCCAGAAAAAGTGAAACCTTTTAGTTAATCCTTTTTGATGAAATATTACCCCTAGACTGAGTCGTGTGAAAAGGATTGTAAAGAAAGTGTTGTTCAGCGTTTTGGGGTTCTTGGAGAGAACCAAGTTTAAAGAGGGTGGGTTTTTACATCCCTGAAGAGGACTGTTGGGGAATTAGTGTTTGGGTAAACACAAAACTGTCGTTACCCTGGGAGTTCAAAACTAGGTTTTTGTTTTGGTTTTTCATACAGTCCTGATCCTGATCCTGATCCTGATCCTGATCCTGATCCTGAGCCTGAGCCTGAGCCTGAGCCTGAGCCTGAGCCTGAACCTGACCTGACCTGTTGCTGCCTGGTTGACCGCCCGGTCAACCGCTTTTTTCTCCGTTTCCGGCTGTGGGAGGCCGCCCGCCTTTCTGTCTGGCCCCGTGTTAGGCCCGATCTGTGGGCCTGTCTGTGCGTTCGGGCCAGGCTTCGACGTTCCTGTTGAGGAGTCTGGGGGCGACCTCTGCCGTCTCTCTTCTTTTGTTTCTGCTGCTGTAGCCTGCCCCAGGAGGGGGAGCAGTTTTTCTACTGACTTTTGTTTTCCCCTTTTGTCTTCTTCTTCGGACGCTCTGCTGTTTTTGTTGGACTTCTTTTCTTCGTCTGCCCTTTCGTCGTTTTTCCCTTCAATTTTGTGTTTCTGCTTACAAACTCTCTTTTAGTTATTCAGTTAAGTTGCCGGCTTTAGTTTATTCTTTGGACAAACTTTTGAATGCCATGTAAATTGTGTAGATAATTTGTTGAACATTGAGTGTATTGAATTGTGTAAGTGTGTGTGTGTGCTTGCTTATAATAAATAGTCTTGTTTTGTATTGTACTTCTGGTGTGCGCGTGTGCTTTCTCCTGCGAGTTTGTCTGTCTGGGCGTGCGAGACTCTCCTCGGGGTTCGCGATTTCCCTCTCCCGATCTCTGATCAGGATCGAGCGGGGGATTTCGTGACACCGGAAGTTGATGTAAATATCCATGACGGGGCAGTGTAAGGGTTAAGAAACGGCGGAGTTATAAGGCCCCGTTTCTTGTTGGCGCTGCTCTGAGAGTGACGCGCTCTCCTGATTCTCTTCAAAGTTGCTGCCAGGCTTTGCCCCGGCCACAGCAAACCTGACAGCAAATTTGAAGCGCTTTGATTAAGAAACGGCGGAGTTATTTGTGAAAAGGTGAAGCGGCGTGTATCGGGCGTGTTTATGAATCGATTCGCTTCCAGTTTGGCATATCGATAGTCACCGTCCCCGGTCATCTACCTGCCAAAGTTGAAGGCAATCTGTCCAGAAACACCCGGGAGATACGGGCGCCTAGAGGCCGGCTGATACGCGTTTCGCGCATTTGCCAAACAGCGCAAATGACACGGCCGCCTCGGTTGCCGTTGCCATCGCCCCGTTAGGACTCACAGCAAATTTGAAGCGATTTGGTCGAAAAACGGTGGAGTTATAAGGCCCGTTTTGTGTTTCACGCAGACACACACACACACACACACACACACACACACACACACACACACAATTGCCTTTTTATTATATTATGTGTTTCACAAAATCTGTATTTAACAGGTAAGAATGAAATAGGTGTGTGCGTGACAGTAGGAGTGACGCAACCATGGTTAATGTTTACTGAAGCGAATAAAGCAAGTGGAACTGTTATGTATTTATTTCATTTTTGTAATTATCTACAAATTGTATTTCTGTGCACATTTGATAACATACATGTGTGCATAATGTCTGCAAAACAGTTGTTATTTTTTCATTATTTGAAAGTGTGACATTGTTATTTACTAATGTTGGTTGGTTGGTTGGCTTACCCTGGCTAAAAGACTCCAGGGATCATCCCAACAGCGAGAAGCACTTGAACACTAAGGTACAAATGCATCAGCTAGGGATGAGAACATTACGTGTGTGACCGTTTTTGATTACCCTGCCATGTGGGCAGCCACACTCCGTCTTCGGGGGATTTTAGACTGATGATGTTATGCTGGGAGCTTGTCATGGCTTAAGACAATCCCCGCACAACCATTCAGAGCATAACAACATTTTGATGTAGCCTTGGCGTTCTAGCTTATGTCAACTGGTCTGACACAGCCTCATGCCAAGGCATATTTACTAATGTAACATTGATAGGAGCACTGGGTATGATAATTAACATACACATGTGTGCATAATGTCTGCAAAGCAGAGTTGTTATTTGTTCCATTAGCATATTTGAAAGAGTGAAACATTGTGTTTAAGTGAGAGTAAATTTAATGAACTAATGTATGTTTGATGTTCATATACATTATACTACCGTATTTTTGTTTGTGGCTCAAGCCACAAACCTATAACTCACTTTGTCAGTCTGTATTTAACAAAGTTCCAAAATTGTCGCACATTTTGACAAAATTGTCGCACTTCAAATCGAGCGAAAATAGAGTTTTACGTCCTCTCGGTCTGAACCAGACACATATGGGACATTTGTAAATACAAATATGGTGGGAACAATACTGGAGGCAATGCCCGGAGGCAGTACGAAACCAGTAAAGTCCCGATTTCTTTATATTAATACTTCGAACCTGCCCTTCAAATCGAGGCTACACTTCTGGCCGCTCTTTAAAATGATGTATTTTAAAAGCGTACAAAATAATAAACATACGTAATACAGACACTACAACAGACACGACGAGTATGCGGTGCTTCTTTTGATGAGTATAAGTAGGATACATAGTTTTAAATGTTTTCCAAAAGATATAAAAAGTTACGAAATGGTGCAGAGATAACATTCTGGTTTACAGATTAAAATTATTGAAAATCCAGGGGTTGGAGTGGTAAAAATAGACCGCGTGCCACAAACTATTGCGATTTCGCGCTTGTTTTGACTATAAGGCGATACTTTTTTTCCCCATACTGAGACCCCTGCGCATTATAATAAGATTAACAAGGGCATCGCTGGGCGGCAGCAACACATTGTGACAATGCAAACCCGGCCAGAGTTATGTCCTCTCCCCCCCCCCCACCCCCCACCCCCCAATAAACACACCACTTTCCACCCTTACAGAACGCATAAAATACATAGCCCAAAATTTGAAGCGATTCTGTTCAGTAGTTCACGAGATACAGCTGAACTTTTATACAAACTTCCTTGCACCGTGGTACACCACCACACAAAATTTGAGGCGATTCTGTTCACTAGTTCACGAAATAAAGCTGGGGGGAAATTACATAGCCCAAAGAAGGAAATTTCGGTTTCCAAGGTCAAACCTCAAGGTCAAGGTCAGCACGGTGTTGATTAACGAAAGACAGCTTCCTTTTCAAGCTGTCTACCCCTCTGCCAATTTTAATCAAAATCATACAGTAGTTTCTAAGATAATCGATACACAGACAGACACACAGACAGACACACAAACTCCATTTTCGCTCGATTTGAAGTGCGACAATTTTGTCAAAATGTGCGACAATTTTGGAACGACAGACCGACCGACTGACAAAGTGAGTTATAGGTTTGTGGCTTGAGCCACAAACAAAAACACGGTAGTATAATGTATATGAACATCAAACAGACAGACACACTCTGGCCGGGTAATAGAATAGTCAGAAAAGATAGTAACAAAATCTGAATTTTGTGTACAATTTGGGCGGTGTGCCTTATAGTGAGAGGAATTCTCTTCCTGACCATACCCCTAACCAGTCCACTCTTCCTTCCTTCAAGTCCCAACTAAAGACCCACTTCTTCAGGAAAGATAGAGAAGAGACTGATAGGCCAGAAAGGAGAGCATTACAGTAGTCAAGACGAGATAGGATGAGGGAAGTAACAAGCTTTGCTGTGGCTTCATCTGAGAGATATTTGCAAATAGAGCCAATACGACGGATTTGATGGTAGCATGACTTGACAGGTCATACACACACAAAATCTTAATTTTGTGTACAATTTGGGCGGTGTGCCTTATAGTGAGAGGAATTCTCTTCCTGACCATACCCCTAACCAGTCCACTCTTCCTTCCTTCAAGTCCCAACTAAAGACCCACTTCTTCAGGAAAGATAGAGAAGAGACTGATAGGCCAGAAAGGAGAGCATTACAGTAGTCAAGACGAGATAGGATGAGGGAAGTAACAAGCTTTGCTGTGGCTTCATCTGAGAGATATTTGCAAATAGAGCCAATACGACGGATTTGATGGTAGCATGACTTGACAGGTCATACACACACAAAATCTTAATTTTGTGTACAATTTGGGCGGTGTGCCTTATAGTGAGAGGAATTCTCTTCCTGACCATACCCCTAACCAGTCCACTCTTCCTTCCTTCAAGTCCCAACTAAAGACCCACTTCTTCAGGAAAGATAGAGAAGAGACTGATAGGCCAGAAAGGAGAGCATTACAGTAGTCAAGACGAGATAGGATGAGGGAAGTAGCAAGCTTTGCTGTGGCTTCATCTGAGAGATATTTGCAAATAGAGCCAATACGACGGATTTGATGGTAGCATGACTTGACAGGTCATACACACACAAAATCTTAATTTTGTGTACAATTTGGGCGGTGTGCCTTATAGTGAGAGGGCGTTTAGTGGAATTCTCTTCCTGACCATACCCCTAACCAGTCCACTCTTCCTTCCTTCAAGTCCCAACTAAAGACCCACTTCTTCAGGAAAGCTTTCTCTCTGCAAAGTCTATGATCCTTTCCCCACTCTTGTTGTCCAGGGACGGTATTCATGTCGAGATAGCATGAGACTTAGCATGATGCTAACTTAGAAGCTCTTCCAAAAGTCCTATTAAATCCTATAGGACATTGGAAGAGCTTCTAAGTTAGCATCATGCTAAGTCTCATGCTATCTCAACGTGAATACCGTCCCTGATCATTGAAGACGTTGGGTATGAGGTTATCGCGTGTGTGTGTGTATGGGGTGGGGAGTAGGAGGGCAGGGGTGGGGATGGGTGTGGTGGGGGGATGGTTGGGGTGGTGGTGTTGAAGGGAGGTGGGTGTTAGTGTGTTGTGTTATGATTATATGCAATGCATTCTCTAATATGTATTCATTTTCATAGAGATGTATGGTGAGGATGCGTGGGCCAGTTTGTTAGAAATGTCTGTACGAATGGTGAGTGAAAAGCGCATTGAGTTGCTTTGCAAGATTATGCGCTATATAAGCATTATTAATTATTATAATTTATTATTATAATATTAAATAAGGTGCGCCTTATAGTCAGAAAAATACGTACCTATGCTTAGAATATATCAGTAAGTATTTGTGTGTATAAGGAATAAAACTATTTTAATTCTAAAGTGAATGTAATTTTTTTTCTATTACCAATACACGACCGATTTTTCCAGACATTTTGGAAGTCTTGAAATAGAGGTTTGTCTGTAATACCATTAGAGAAAATGTTATTATTGAGAATATGAAATATTGTAAATAGCGCTTTCGAAACTGAATATTGTTCATTTGTATGTTCCACATGTGCTATGATTAAGTACAGAGTGGCTGTATAAATAAGAACAATAGAAATATGTGTACAGCCGAACCCGCTTATAAGAAAACTCGCTTATAATAAAACAAGCAAAAAAGAAACAAAAACATAATCTCCTTTTGATTTTCTTATAACCGAGTTTTGCTGTATTTTAATTTTATGATGTAAGACATGAGTCATAAGTCACAAGTTTCTTTATTGTCCATTGGCATTGTGGAAACAATGGACAATTGTCTTCCACCATGTAACATAAGTTGAATACATGTACATCCAAATTAAAACATTAATTGAAAAAGTGAAAATAATGCTTTTCGGCCATGTGGGGCATTGGGATTTTACTTGGGGATATAATATGATTCATTGAAAAACATGAAACAGAAAGTTTTTATGTTTTCACATCACACCCATTCATTCATCTGCTCTCCACCATCTTGCTCGTTCATCATGCAACTCACCACCACTATTGCTTTCATTTTTGTTTTTTTAATTTTCTGTTCTTTCTTTTTTTTCTCATTTCTTTTGCCGGTTTTTTCATGCACAAAATTAGGTAAAAGGATTTTATCTTCGTTTTATGTTTCTGTTTGTCTTTATTTTCTTTTTTCCCTCTTTTTCTCTTTTATTTTTCCCTTTTCCCCATTGAACTTGGTTATAAGAAAACAAAATTCAAAATGTTTTCTTATATCCAAGTTTTGGATATAAGAAAACAAAAAATTATCTCCCTTCGATTTTCTTATAACCGAGTTTTGCTGTAATGGGTTTTAACCCGTTGACTGTCATACACGTTTCACATGCTGACGTGATGACGTCATCAGATGAAGGGGAATAACTGATATTCTGGTGTTTTACTCTTGCAAAATCAAGAGAGTTATGTCCCCAGAAAAGTTTGGCAGATTGGCTCCATCGGTTCTCTTTTCCATGTTATGATTTGTACAATGATTTTTTTAATTCAATTTTCTCTAGCAGTCAAGGGGTTAAAAGTGGGCATCATAATCCCCCTATGATCCTGCACACTGTTAGGATTTTAAGACCTGAACACTATGATCCTGCACACTGTTAGGATTTTAAGGCCTGAACACTATGATCATACACACTGTTACAGTGTTAGGATTTTAGGACCTAAACACTATGATCCTGCACACTGTTAGGATTTTAAGGCCTAAACACTATGATCATGCACACTGTTAGGATTTTAAGACCTGAACACTACGATCCTACACACTGTTAGGATTTTAAGGCCTGAACACTATGATCCTGCACACTGTTAGGATTTTAAGACCTAAACACTATGATCCTGCACACTGTTAGGATTTTAAGACCTAAACACTATGATCCTGCACACTGTTAGGATTTTAAGACCTAAACACTACGATCCTGCACACTGTTAGGATTTTAAGACCTAAACACTACGATCCTGCACACTTAGGATTTTAAGGTCTAAACACTACGATCCTGCACACTGTTAGGATTTTAAGACCTAAACACTACGATCCTACACACTGTTAGGATTTTAAGGTTTAAACACTATGATCCTACACACTGTTAGGATTTTAAGGTCTGAACACTATGATCCTACACACTGTTAGGATTTTAAGGTCTGAACACTACGATCCTACACACTGTTAGGATTTTAAGGTCTGAACACTATGATCCTACACACTGTT
>CM065712.1:32817536-32820871 GCA_017654935.2 Phymorhynchus buccinoides
CGTCTTCGTCGTCACGCCTGACGATAACCAGGTAAAGGTAATGATGCCCCCTCCCCCCATTTCTTGGTTGTTTCCATTTTTCCGTTCTTAAGGCGGGGGGGTGCATCTTGACCTCAGTTTACCCGTGTATTTATTAAAGTTAGATTTTGAATTGTTTAAAATGGTGTATTGTTATTAGTAGGGCTTGTATTTATTAAAGCTAGATTTTGAACTGTTTCTTCTTCTTCTGCATTCCCAGTGCAAGCCATATGGCCATAATGGGTAAAGCATGTGGTCCGGTTTTCAGTTTTCACTGCCCGGGTCTCCCCACTGCGTACAGCCGACACATTCCGATTTCGGAGGAGCTCAAAGGAGAAACATAAATTGTATTAATTTGTAAGATTGCTTTAAAAAAAAGTTAGGAGAAATGACCAATAAGTCAGATAGTAGATAATAGAAAGCAAAGGGAAAAGGCAGAGTCAAAAACAGTGGCAGATTAGAGGAAGTTACAAGCACCAAACTTCCAGAAGGCACTGGAACTATTTTTACGAAAGGACCCCCTCCAGAAATACAGCTTTTTCAAGGATCGGAACACTCATTTTGCTCTGGTTTCCTATAAATTATAAGCCGGCAAAAAAGGTGATTCCTTCTTGGCGGAGATGCCGGAGAGAGTAGCCATTTTGGATGGAGTGGGTGGAGGATACTCATTGTGGTTGAGGCGTTTTCTTTATTTGTAATGCAGTAAAAAGAAAATTGGAGCTATTTCCTTTCTTGTGAGCGAAACTCCTTAAGATCAACTGTATACAAATTTTAAAAAGAAAAAAAGAGGCTTGTATTGCGAAAATGTTGTGCAAACGAGTTGGCACACGCCTTCTCTTTGGATGAAAGAATTTGACTTCCAGCACCTCCGCCAAGGAGGAATCGCCGATTAGACGGTTTGATTTCTAGGAAACCAGAGCAAAGTGAGTGTTGCAATCTATGTAAAGGGTGTTTTTCTGGTGATCTTGGACGTGTTTCTTGCAAAAAGCTCATCCGCCCGGGTCCACCTTTAATGTTTATTAACAATATGGTCCAGTTTCCCCCTCTGTTCTGTGCAGGCCTACATTCTGTTAGTTGTTCCACAATTGTTGCATGTTTATTCCAAAGGTTATTAAATCCATTAAATGTTTGTGCTTTGACTGCATGTTCAGTAAAGCAGTGTGTGTGTGTGTGTGTGTGTGTGTGTGTGTGTGTGTGTGTGTGTGTGTGTGTGTGTGTGTCATGTGTGTGTCAGTGTGCGTGTGTGTGTGTGTGTGTGTGTGTGTGTGTGTGTGTGTGTGTGTGTGTGTGTGTGTGTGTGTGTGTGTGTGTGTGTACGCATGTGTGCTTTCATTCTACATTTATTGTCACAAGAAATTATTCCTGTGAAATTCGAGCTGACATCACATGGAGAGCTTGTCATCCCTAGTGCAGCACCACCCATTTCTACATGCTATTTTTAGCTGTGTGATGAGGGAGGGCTGTGACATTTTCCTCAACTGACTACTCTTTGTTGCCACTGGTTTCTTAACCCTATGAACTGCGTCAGCACGTGGGCTGCTCTGCGCTGCACCTTCCGTGTATGCAAGCTCCTTGGTAGCAGTGGAGCACACCTTCATATTCATGGCCTGGGATGCAAGCTCTTTGGTCTCTCTCTCTCCCTCACACATGCACACATACACACACACACACTCTCTCTCTCTCTCTCTCTCTCTCTCTCTCTCTCTCTCTCTCTCTCTCTCTCTCTCTCTCTCTCTCTCTCTCTCTCTCTCTCTCTCTCTCTTTCTGTGTGTGCTCCCATGCACACAAACTCAGAAACATCACTCCCAACACCCACCCCCAACCCAACACACATTAATGACACTTGTATGCTCCAACACACACACATGCACAAACACACACAGACACACACTTCTTCTCAGTCTTCTTCCAGTTAATCGGCCAACATAAACATGAACGGGTTGAAGACGACTACCGACATAATGAAGAAAAAATAAAACGAAGGTCACCACGCAGCGCTGAGACACATAAACAGATCACAGATGAACGAAATAATCAGGTCAGGTCAGGTCAGGTCAGGTAGTTAGGACATTAGGCCTCGCGGCCTCTTCACTGTCCTGTCATTTTTGTTTGAACTTTTGCACAGCTGAGAGGTTTTTGTATTTTGTTTTCGGCAAATCTGCCTTTTAGTCATGCTCGTATTGTAGTTTGATATGTTGGTGTATCCATCAAGGAGGTTTTTGAATTGTGTTAGATTCTGTGCTCGTTTAATATGTGCAGGAAGAGTATTCCAAAACTTTGTTACTCTGTTATGAATAAATAAATGATTAATAAATTAAAATAACAATACATATAGGGGGGGGGGGGGGGGGTTCAGTGTTCCTACTTCTGATATGCCCAGCATTAGTGGAGCTGCTGGACAGGCACAATGCTCAGTTTCAGCCCCCAGCAAGCTGGGGACCTAGTCCGCAACCAAGCCAGACCAGAACAGCACTAAGGATCGATGGAGAGGTGGGGGGGGGGGGGGGTCGAAGTTTGTAAAATGAATTGTGGGAGCCAAGTCTGGAGCAGTGAAGAGGTCCAGTGACTCAGCTTTACAGTTGCCCAGGACAGGGCGTTCCACTGAGTCTGGGATTGTCTGTGGGAAGAACAACATTTGTCTGTACTGCGTACAGCAAGATACACACACACACGCACGCGAACAACATACCAAACACAGGCACATGCACGTGTGCGCAGAGGTAAAATGCAGAGACATTTTATTTTTATTTTCTTCCCAATTACGCGGCATAGCGTTGGGGTCCAATTAGCGGGACCTGGCTGGCTGGGTCATTCTCTCGCTTGGTGCGGCATCATCATCATCTTATGCACCGATCAGCGGGACCTGGCTGGCTGGGCCAAGCTTTCTATTTTTTCTTCTTTTTCTCCTGTCCACTTTCTTTTTCTTGATAATTTGTTGTCTGGCGCATTCCCGTAGATCCTCCAAATGTTTACAGCGACATAATAGTCAGAAGTGACTGTGGTTGCATAAGGGTAAGGAAAGGAAGGGAGAGACAAACAGAAAGAGAGACAGTGCCTTCTGGATCTGGATTAATATGTCGCAGACGCCACTTCTGACGATAAACACGACGGAACTAGGAGGGCGCATTCCCTATTAGAATTAAAAGAAGAAAACAAATAGAAAGGAGAAGACCCTATGATACTGCTTACCCTGGGTTAAGACCATTAAACCCCCCAGTTCAGCCGGAAGGGCCCAGGCCCCACTTCCAGGAGTAAGCAAAAAGGAATAAAAAAATATTTAAACCAAAGAGAGTCTGACTGTAATTGTAAAGCACTTT
>CM065712.1:32821371-32856866 GCA_017654935.2 Phymorhynchus buccinoides
TCAGCCACATCAATTTCTATCTTGACCTCTGACATCTCCACTTCATCAGGGGACGCCATTGGGTCACAGTGTCTGAAATCACGCAACACATACCGTGAACATTTTAAATGACTGAGAGAGAGTGTCGTGTTATGCTCATATAACATACAAATATGATTTTGTTTGTTTGTTCCTTCAGAAATGGAGTGAAGTGTAAACTGTAAGATACAGCATATAATGGTTTTATAGACCTGGTGTTATTTAACCTGCAATGAGAGTTTCCTGTAACCGTGTAAAACACTAGAGAAAGAGAGAGTGAGTCACACGCACAATAGATTTTTTTTTAATAAGGTGTTCCTGTTTTGACGCAGCATCATGTTGGGGATCCACAGGGAGAACCAGCTGGCTGGGTCATTGTAGATTAGGGTTTTCTTTTTTTCTTTTAGCATAGCGTAGCAATTTGGCACTATAGGCTTATTTTTAAGCCTTTTACCCTCTTGATATCGTTACTAGTGATATCAATATACTTTTTTTTACCCGTTAACTAATAGGCTTTTGTGTATTGATTCGAATCCTAATAAAGTTCCTCCAAATTTGATGGAAGTACATCACGCTTTTTTATTTTTGTCAATATGATTATTGAATATGTTCAGTGACGATGCTTAACAGTCTCTTTGAAATTGTTTATCCAGCCATTGCAATTCTCATTCGGGAATTTTTTGGAGTGGAATGATTATTGTTTATTTTTCTTTGTAAGTTTGAGAGTTTACCCGCTCGAGTTCTATATTCTTCTGAAAGTGTTAAATAAGGTTCCCGAGACACTGAAAAGAAAAGACTAGCATCCGGTCTCTTTTCCCAATATGAGTATTGAGGACATAAACGCTGTCCCTTATGTCCCCTTTAAACGTGACACATTTTCAGGTTACATTAACTCTTTTTTTCAAGCTTTAGAGAGTTATCTTTTCATGAGTCAATTATACTTTGGATAGCCGCCATTGTGAATGGTGTAACTAACCCACTAACGATAACTCGATCAGCCCGGCTCGCCGTAACTCTTAAGTAGTCCCTCTACCCCTTTTAGAGTCTTTTGATCAGTTTGTAGTGGTGCACATGAGCATAAAGGTTTTTGTAAGTATTCTATAAGCTCGATACGGTCATGCTTTTACTGTGTCTACCGTATTTTATGGACTACAAGGCACACCTGATTATAACTAAAATATAAGGCACACCCCCCAAATTTAACACAAAATTCAGATGTTCTTTTTATATTTCTTTACTATATTGTCAGTCATCTTATAAGGCGCAGAGGTCTTAGTCTGGGGGGAAAAAGTATTGCCTTATAGTCCGTAAAATAACGGTATTCTCTAAACTTTGTCCATTTCAAATATTTCAGTCTCTGGCTTCATAGTCCTTATTACCCGTAATCAACAATTATCTTTGGCGAATCTCCTTTTGGACACCCTTCAATTACGTTTTTTTAAGATATGGGCACCAAACAGGGTTACTGTACTCTAAATTATGGCGAAATAAGGCTTTAAACAAAGGCACCATAATCAGTTATTGGATATTGTCCTAATCAGGAGACCTGCAATAAGATTAGCTTTCTTGACGATTGCTCTCTCTTTTATTTTTTTTATTTTAGTTTACTATTTATTTTTTTTTTGTTCTTCCGACTTCGACCTCGAACGAATAGTGCCAGAAAAGAATAATTGGTTGATTGTGGGCACATAATTACGTGGAAGAAGAAGGTAAAATACTAGGTTTTTACCTCATTGAAAGCTAGAAGGATAGGGTTATCTTATTTCAATGTTATAAAAGATGTAATTGCCATTGATGACAGAACAGTATCTGATTTTGGTATAGGTCCAAGATGTCCACCCCTCCCTACTTTCGTCGTTAATTCCAATTTTCCGTTTTTTTGCCTTTCTTACCAAACATGAAGCTGTATTTTATTAATTTTTTTAGCTATTTATCTTTGTTCAATAATTAATTGCGTTCATGATAAAGGGCCATTATCTAATAGACACCCCCCCCCCCCCCCTTCTATGTACTGCAGTACACCGCGGCTTTTGTCACAGTCGTGGTTCATTGCTTTTTTCCGTCTTATGGGGGGGGGGGGTAGGGTGAGGGGTTAGGGGTTAGGGTTATGGGTTATTATTCCAAAAGATAATTAGCTGAAAAGGGTTAATAAAATACAGCTTTATGTTTAATAAGAAAAGCAAAAACGGAAACATGGAATTAACCCAGAAATTTCCTCGAGAAATATTTGAAATTGTGCCAAGTTTACCTTTACCCTGATTTTTTCAAGTTATCAAACTATGACAAAACAAGAAATATTACTAACAAAATATTTATTGAACATTCTTAAACTACCACAAGGAAATTTTCATTCAGTAACAGAGTGGCACCCCAGCCTGTGGAATAAATTACCTACCAATATGAAAAGTGCACTAAATACTAACTCTTTCAAAAATGTATTAGTATTAGACAAGTGGGAACATTATACTTATGATTATATAGCATAGCATAGTATAAATGACTACTTTGCTTCAGCCTTTTGCCCTCTAAATATGTTTCTGATTTTTATTTGGTTTGGCTTCATTCAATGATGACTACTAAGGCATCTGTGTTTCATTCATTTAAATCTGTATATTATTCTGAATACCTTTTGTTTTGGAAAAAACTTGTCTGTGATATTTTTGAACGAATGTAATGCCTAGGCTAGGTATCATAATCCATAGATAGATAACTGGAGGGAAGCGCTCGTCACCCCGATTTTCAAGAAAGGAGAGAGATATAATGCCAAAAATTATAGGCCAATCTCCCTGACGAGCGTTCCTTGCAAGCTCCTGGAACACATCATCGTGAAGAGCATCATGGGATACGCAGAGGACAACAACATCCTGCGCCCTGACACTGTAGACACCACTCAAGTGAGTCCCAACTCGTTGGGTTTGTGGATGAGGCCTCAGAGGCTCTGGAAAGAGGCCACCAGGAGGATGTCTTGATAATGGATTTTGCCAAGGCATTTGACAAAGTCAGCCATCCCCTCCTCATCTACAAACTAAGGAAATATGGAATATCGCAGAAAACCTGCCGGTGGATCGAGAACTTTCTGGCTGACCGGAAACAGGCAGTCGTTGTTGGTGGAGCGAAGTCCGACCCCGCACCTGTCCAATCTGGAGTCCCACAGGGGTCCGTGCTCGGTCCATCACTCTTCCTCCTGTATATTAACGATCTCCCCGAAGGTCTTCACTCCACTGCCCGCTTATTTGCCGATGACACCATCTGTCACCAGGACATCATAGCCTTAACTTGGCTCAAGTGATCAGAGCACGCTCCAAGATGACCTTGATAGGCTTGCTACATGGGAAGACAGATGGAGAATGGCTTTCCACCCTCACAAATGCTCTGTTCTCCACATGACGAGATGCAGAAACACCATGGAGAAGGCCTACTTCCTACACGGACACCAACTCCAGAGCATGCCCCATGCAAAATACCTGGGTGTGACAATCTCCACTGACCTTAAGTGGGACACCCACATCAACAAAGTGGTGAACAGGGCAAACAAAACCCTTGGATTCCTGAGGGCCCTGAAGATGAACAATAAAAAAAACCTCAAGCAGCAGGCCTACAAGGCTATGGTACGCCCCCTCCTGGAATACGCCAGCCCAGTCTGGGACCCCCACAACAAGGGCAGCATCGATGCCTTGGAAAAAATCCAGAGCCGAGCTGCAAGATGGGTGGCCCGTGACTTCCATGTGACAACAAGATCAGCAGACCTCAAGAATACCCTGAAATGGCCCCTTCTTGAGAACCGCAGAACAGAAGCCCGCCTGAACACATTCTATAAATTCCACACATGTCTTCTGTCCATAAATACCAAATACTCACCAACAAATACACAACAGAAGAAAAGCCTCCGTCAGCCCCACTCTGCTGCCTACGACATTCCAAGCCACAGAACACAGTACAGACAATCCACATTCTTTCCCCGCACCATCCCACAGTGGAACTGCCTCCCAGAAGCAGTTGCCTCCTCTCAGTCATTGGAGGCATTCAAAAGAGGCCTCCACAAACACCTCAACTGTAACTAAAACCAGGGAACTAGGGGCCATAGATCAAAGTAGTGGTAAATGAAGGGCAGGAGCTGTGCCGGTCGGGGTTCACCCCCGAGGACCGCTACGGTAGCCGGATTGGTCTTGCCCAGATACTACGAAATAAAGGCTACGCTCCAGGTTGTTGTTGTTGTTTGGGTTTTAAAAAAAATCAGATCCACACTAGGTTTTATTTTATGTTTATTTTCCTTTCCATTAGGCTACTTCTATCTCCTCAGCTTTCTAATTTCTTATCTTCTTACTACCCCCCAAAGTGCAGCAGAATCTTCAACCTGATGAAGTTGGCTGCCTGAGGCGAAGAAGAAGTTAAATATAAGCATTTCCTCATACTGATATTATTAGGGTCTGGCTCATACTCATAGGCTATGTGACATGTCAGTCATAGATCATATCAATGACCTATGACGACGATTGATTTTCAATCATAAAAAAACACACCTGAGCAACGATCGATAGACCTTGATATAGCATTACAACTGCATAAAACGAAGGGACTTTAAAAGCCTAATGGCTATTCAGCCTTGTCCCTACTTTCTGATCTGACACGTCGGTTCACATCAAAGGGAGGTTACTCTGTAGTTTTACCGCACACTTCCTTCCTGGTAAACTTGGAAAAGACAGAAAATGAGAAAGGCAAAGGTGTGTGAATTGTTCCGCTACAGAACTGAATGTGATATGAGTAGTCTATTGCTTTTAAACTCCATAATTTACCAAGAATAATAGAATTTCATGTCTCACTCATTGCTGACAATCTTTTTTTACATAAAAATCTAAGGTTTGGTTAGGTCTCCACGTTTTCGGTTTTTAATATCATAAAACTTATAAAACAAAATTTATGCCAACAAAACCATCAACTTGATTATTGTGGTTCACTGGCTGGGAAGAGAAAGAAAAAGAAGACTAAGCATAGCCGTGAGGCTTTCAAATGTCCCATCCTTGATGATATCATTTCTTCATCATCACATCACATCACATCACATCACATGATAAGGCTTAAACTAAGGCTATAGCACTGTCTCATAATTCGGTCTTTTGGGGTTATCTTTCTCTACTGTCTTGTTTTTAAGTCGGTTTGGGGTAGTTCCGGTTCAAAAATAGAATTAAAAAACGGAAGTTACCTACCTTAAACAACAACTATATTTTGTTCTTGTCTTCAAGTCTTAGGGTATTAATGTGGTCGTATCAAGTAAACAAATAAGAACATAACTGTTTATAGTCAACGAATGTAAACACTTTAAGAAAAAAAACATGAACGAGGACTTAATATTATTAAATCTCCAAACAGATAACTAAGCAATTAAACACCCCTCCATTACAATTACGGAGCAGCATTTTCTAACCGGAACTTTACATAATTGCAGTTATATGCCCCACATGGCCGAAAGGCCAAAGAGGGCGTAAAACGTTATTTCTTCCAATTGCAGTTATATATATATATATATGTTTACACAATGTGGCGGTACCATAGCCGATGAGGTTTAACCGAGGCGTGGTTACCGCTACATCTATCTATATTGTTAAAAACTTGGGACTTTACTGGTGTTGCACTGCCTCCGGGCATTGCACCCAGTATTGTTCCCACCATCTTTGTATTTACAAATGTCCCATATGTGTCTATGACCGAGAGGACGTAAAACATCATTTTCATCCTAACCGGAACTAAGCGTCCTAACGGGCACAGAACTCGTCTGTTACTTCCGTTTTCATTTCGCAAAAGTGCTATAGGCTATAAGCCTTTTGCCCTCATTAGTGGTGATTTTTTAATCAAATATCAATTGTTTTTTAAATATTTTTAATTTGCCCGTGGATTTATTTTTGGCTTGAGTGTATACTAACACTTAGCTTTGTTTTTCATATACATCCAAATTGGTAGAAAAAGTATGTTTTGATAATTCTTTGTCAATACGATTTTTAAATGCATTTACTGAAGGTGCATTGACGGTATCAAATGATAAATTGTTCCATAAATTTGTTATTCTATTAGTAAAGAATGAATGAAACTGGTGTGTTGGTTAGTATTTTGGTTAGTTTAAAACTGTGTCCCCGAGTAGTATTATGACTAGATAAGTGAAAAAGAGGTGCAGTAGTTGAGGAATCATACAAACCATGCAAAATTTTATAAACCTCTATCATGTCTCCTCGCACCCTTCTATATTCCAAGCTTGGTAGATTTAGCCATTTCTTATGTACAAGCTTTATCTTGCACTAATGTTTGAGATAGTCACTCGTCATATTCATGTTTTTTTTAATATATGTGTATTCCCAATCATCAAATATTTTTTTCAGAAATGTTAGTATTTGGTGCTTGTTTTACTTTAGTTGGTAACTTCTTCTTTTTCCATATAGTTGCCAAAGTCATCTTTGACTATTACAGTATTGCAACCAAAAAAAGGTTAGTCCTTCGGATGAGACTTAAAACCGAGGTCCTGTGTGCGAACGCATGCACAAAGATCTTGCGCACATGTTAAAGCCCATTCCACTATTCGGTAGGAGTTAAGGCTGTGTTGTGCCGGTGGAATGGATGGCACTGAACTCACATAGCATGCATCCTCTGTGCGCCAATAGCAGTCTAAACGAAGACTTTGGGCATGGGGCAGGATAAACATCCCCAATAGGAAGAAGAAGAAGAAGGATGAGGAGACGTCGAAAAAGATAAAAACAAAAAGAGAGAGAGGGTTTTGGTGGGTAGACAGCCAGACAACCGGCCAGACAAGGACCGTTCAGCGGTACCCAGCATGATGCCGGCGTGACTTTCTCGCCTTAGATTTGTTCTCAAGATTCCTGTGCATGCGTAAAATCGATCATGATGTACCATCAAATTTTATCTTTTGTGTATTCAACACTAAATTGACCCTAAACCTATCCCTAACCCTAACCTGAAACCGTCAAATACACAAAAAGTAAAGTTGATCATGGTACGTTATGAGATTACTGTCTCAATAGGGCGTTTGCCACGAGTGTTCGTTCTCTATACTAGACTACTAATTTGCCCGAGCTCGTTCTGCCCGAGTTGCGCTGACCTTTCTAATTCAACTCTCTAAATTCAACTCAGTGAAATTCAAGGTCGTCGGCGCGTGGCAAATGCCCTATTTCACGCATGCGCAGGAATCTTGAGAACAGAGTAATCCGAGAACACTACACCAGCCCAACCACTCTTGTTCCACAACGGTGCAGTTCTGTTGGTAAAACAGTATTTCCTAATATTAGTCCTGCTATATTCAATAAATATTTTGTCAATGCTGTTTCTAGTTTTGTCAACATTTGATAATTTAAGGAAATCTTGTATCTTTAGGTCATCAATAGTTTAAAATATTTTGAATGCAGAGGCTCAGGGTAAGGGCCCGTATCTCACATTCTCCAGGCTACGGGTACGGCGCTCAATCACGGGACGCATAAATTGTACCCAAATGTCTTAAAAAAACTACTAACATTAACTCTGACATGTTCCTAACCCTATCCTTAACCCTATTCCTTACCAAGTTGCGTAATATATGAAATAAGAAAATGCATTTGTTGACCAAAAATTCGACTAGAAAGAGTTACTATCCCTGAACATGGTCTGAGTGTTGCAGCAACGCCGTACCCATAGCCACTGTGTATTTTGAAACATTGTATAAAATCACCCCTGATTCTTCTAGCTTTTAATGTTGGTAAGTTAAAGAGCCCTAGTCTCTCCCTGTAAGAATAATTTGGAATCCTCATATGGATTTTGTAGCCCTTCTTTGCACTCTCTCTGTCATCATATCTAAATTAGGTGTAAGTAATCCTTTATTCAAATGTAAAAATATATCTATCTATAAAACAAAATGTTCGCTTCATAATTCCAAGCATTTTACTAGCCTTCTTTACAGTTTCGTGGATGTGATAATCAAATTTAAGATTTTCATCAATTATTACACCTAAGTCCTTTTCTTCTGTACATTTTGTCATTTACATTATCACCATTTTTCATAGTATATTCATTACAAGGATTGTTATTACCTAAATGCACAATCTTACATTTTGATGCATTAAAATACAACTTCCAGGTTTCAGACCAAAATACTAGGGAATCTACATCTTTTTGTAATAACATGGAGTTTGAGGATGTATTGTAAATTGTTGTGTCATCTGCAAATATTTATCTCCTGAGGCAAATCATTAATAAAAATCAGAAACAGAACTGGGCCAAGTATGCTCCCTTGAGGTATGCCACTTAAAACATCAACATGCTCTGAATAAGCATTTCCAACTCTGACTGACTGTTTTCTACCTGTTAAAAAGTCTCTAATCCGTCCTAATATATTACCTGTTATACCATAGGTAGCCTATGGTATAACAGTCACAGTGGCTTGCCAATTCATTTTGATTTTGTTTTCAGTTCTTCTTTTATTGCATCTTCCATAAGAACGATTTGATGATTAAGACAGTTATGACTTAAGCCAAGGGTGTGGGTGTGGGGTCCAAATGACAGCAGTCTTGCTGTGCCAAGAGTGTCATCAAAGCAATGTTCCATTATTTATTTATAAATCATTATATTAATTTCCTCCAAAGTCGGAGTGTGGCTGCCCATGTGGTGGGGTAATCAAAAACGGTCACACAACGTAATGTTCTCATCCCTAGCTGGTGCATTTGTACCTTAGTGTTCAAGTGCTTCGGCTGATGGGATGATCCCTGGAGTCTTTATAGTGACTATACTAAAATATAAAAACATTCCCAAGAGGCAAGCAACTTTCACATAGTGATAATGCTAGTCTGGGCGTGGGTGTGTAAGAAATGATGTAACAAACCTTTCTGTCGTGTCATTTTTTATTTCCTTTGTAATTTGGATGATGAAATGATGTTGGTGGTTTAATTATTTGTTTGCTGACACAGCCACACTAAATCCTTCGGTGAATCTTCTTTCTCGTACTCTGCTCCCTCGGTCTGGAATAGCTTACCACACAGTGTTCGCCACTCTTCCTCTGTCCAGTCTTTCAAAACTTCTCTGAAAACTCATCTTTTTGAAACCTCATACTCTCACCTCTAATCCACGTAGTCCTTGATGATATTAACCTGCAGTGTGTGTGTGTGTGCGTGGGGGGGAGGGAGGGAGGTGGGGGGAGGGGGGGGGGGTGGGAGGCGAGAGAGATTAATACATGTATTTTGTATCAACAGTCTCACTTATTTTTAATGTTTATATTCATTGATACTTGTCTTCATGTTGATTATTCTTGGCTTGTCTTTAATGTGTATGTTTATCTGTATGTTAGTGTTTAGGCCTTTGTTCAGCGCTTTGAGCTCCCTGCAAAGGGAGTTAAGCGCTCTATAAATAACCAGTATTATTATGTTTTTTCATGACACATAAAGTCCTGCATTTGATTTTTTTATATAATTATTTTGAACATGTATTTTGTATATCTTAGATTCTAAAACAAAATATTTCATGCATAGCAATAGTTAAAACGTCTACCAGTAGCTAGCTGGTTTGTGCTTCCACAGCACTTAGGGAACAAAGAGCAGTGAAGCCTGTGCTGTAATTGTGTTCTATCATTTCCCTTCAACATTGGAGTCAGTGTGATGTAATGAACAAAGAGCAGTGAAGCCTGTGCTGTAATGTTCTATCATTTCCCTTCAACACTGGATTCAGTGTGATGTAATGAACAAAGAGCAGTGAAGCCTGTGCTGTAATTGTGTTCTATCATTTCCCTTCAACATTGGATTCAGTGTGATGTAATGAACAAAGAGCAGTGAAGCCTGTGCTGTAATTGTGTTCTATCATTTCCCTTCAACATTGGATTCAGTGTGATGTAATGAACAAAGAGCAGTGAAGCCTGTGCTGTAGTTGTGTTCTATCATTTCCCTTCAACATTGGATTCAATGAATCCCTTCAACATTGGATTCAACATTTGTAATGAACAAAGAGCAGTGAAGCCTGTGCTGTAATTGTGTTCTCTAATTTCCCTTCAACATTGAATTCAGTGTGACTCTACTGTGAACAGGGTAGGAAGTGTCTTGCTGAGATTCTTCATTCCTCTCTTTGGCTGTATAAAGAAACTGAAGTAAAAATTAACCCTTTCGCCGCCAGCCATTTTTCAGCGAAAAAATACCATTAAACTTTACTGGGTAGAGAAAAAACATTTTTATCTGCAATATTGTGAATTCCTCTGTAACATGTATAACACTAGGCCTATCCTTACCTCCTAAAATCAAGAAAACAGGGTCTTCAAACAACAAGCCCTGATTTGATGCCTTTTAGTGACATAGGTGTTAAACCATTATGGTACATAAATGCGACAATGGCAGTGAAAGAGATAAACAGTTAAAAAGATAAAAGTGAGAAAGAGAAAGGAATCATAAAAATAGTGTTGCTTTGTTGTTTATGTTTTTGAATCATCATTACAGATGTCCTCGCCACATGGGAGACTGTCCACAGAAGAGACGGACCATGCCAGGGAATATTCTGCAGACTCAGCTGTGGAGTTTGTCCTTGTGAGTCATTCTTTTGTTTAAAGAGCAGAACTTTAGAATCTGATGTGTGTTGGAAAAGTTACCTTTACAGTGGAACCTCCCTTATAAGACCTCATTTTGGATGATTTTTTAAGGTCTTATAAGGGAGGTTCCACTGTAAATGTAACTTTTCCAACACACGTCAGATTCTAAAGTTCTTATAAGGGAGGTAAATGTCATACTTACAAAGAAGGGCAATGTCTCAGAGAAGTAGGTCTTAAATGGGAGGGAGTCTTATAAGGGAGGTAATTTTAATACTTACAAAGAAGGGCAATGTCTCAGAGAAGTAGGTCTTATGTGGGAGGGAGTCTTATAATGGGAGGTCTTATAAGGGAGGTTACACTGTATTTGGTGTTATTGTCTATCCACAAAGAATGGTCTTTGGTATTATTGTCTATCCACAAAGAATGGTCTTTGGTATTATTGTCTATCCACAAAGAATGGTCTTTGGTATTATTGTCTATCCACAAAGAATGGTCTTTGGTATTATTGTCTATCCACAAGAATGGTCTTTGGTATTATTGTCTATCCACAAAGAATGGTCTTTGGTATTATTGTATATCCACAAAGAATGGTCTTTGGTATTATTGTCTATCCACAAAGAATGGTCTTTGGTGTTATTGTCTATCCACAAAGAATGGTCTCTGGTATTATTGTCTATCCACAAAGAATGGTCTTTGGTATTATTGTCTATCCACAAAGAATGGTCTCTGGTATTATTGTCTATCCACAAGAATGGTCTTTGGTATTATTGTCTATCCACAAAGAATGGTCTTTGGTATTATTGTCTATCCACAAAGAATGGTCTTTGGTATTATTGTCTATCCACAAAGAATTGTCTCTGGTATTATTGTCTAGTCACAGAGAATTATCTTTGGTGTTATTTTCTAGTCACAGAGAATTATCTTTGGTGTTACAGTGGAACCTCCCCTATAAGACCTCCCATTATAAGACTCCCTCCCATATAAGACCTACTTCTCTGAGACATTGCCCTTTGCAAGTATTAAAATTACCTCCCTTGTAAGATCCCTCCTTATAAGACCTCATTTTGGATGATTTTTGAAGGTCTTATAAGGGAGGTCCCATTGTACCTACAAAGAAGGGCAATGTCTCAGAGAAGTAGGTCTTATGTGGGAGGGAGTCTTATAATGGGAGGTCTTATAAGGGAGGTTCCACTGTATTTAGTATCATTGTCTAGTCACAAAGAATTGTCTTTGGTATTAGTGTCTAGTCACAGAGAAATGGAATTGTTCGGAAATAATTAAGGGGAGTAATTTCATGGTGTGTGTGGGAATGATCTTGCCTAATTCAATCGGTCAAACAGGGGAAGTTACTCTACCATCAGGTAGATCCCCCAGCTCTCACTTCATATGTTTGAGTAGACATATAGCACTTAGAACACCGTGCATCATTCTAAAATTGATGTCATTTATATTTTTACGTCACATTTGGCAAGTTCTATAAGTTTATGGGTACTGGCCACCCCTCATTTTCCTAAAAAAAAAATGTTTGCAAGTCGCTGACTCGCATCCTACGCTTTCAAGCTTCGACGCCATGGTTTTGACCGAGTAAGTGGAGATAATCAACTCTAATTTTCACGAAGTGCTCTCCCCTAGTTTTTTTTCAGAAAATCGTCTATTGTCTTTGGTATTATTGTCTAGTCACAGAGAATCGTCTGTCAAATTTGGGTTGCTCCCACCTGCAGTATGTGTTGTCTCCAGTGCAGCACCACCCATTTTTTGAGGGAGTGGGGGATGAGGGTGGGGTGTACTCGGGGGAATTTAGCTGTTAATTTGGTTCATACTAGGTAGCGTGACTCTCTGTGCTCTTATCGAGTTTCACTATTGTGAGATTTTCACTTGTGTAACTTTAAATGCATTGGTCAGACTTGTTTTAACTCATTCAACATGGCCCGGTCCCTTCCCATCGCAACCATTCAACACTAGTCAGGTTTGCATCAATAGGGCATTTGCCACGAGTGTTCGTTCTCTATGCTAAACTACTAATTTGCCCGTACTCGTTCTGCCCGAGTTACGCTGACCTTTCTAATTCAGCTCTCTGAATTCAACTCAGTGAATTTCAAGGTCGTCCTCACGTGGCAAATGCCCTATTGCATAAACATTATTTTGAAAAGAATCCTTAATGGTACAGTTTCGAAAATTTGTGGTATTATTTAAAATATTAAAGCTAACATCTGTTGAAGTTCCATAGCAAAGTATTTATTACAGGCTAATAAATGATGTTTTGCAAAAATAGCATGATAAAGAAGACAAAGAAGGGAGGGGGGTGAGGATAGAGGGGGATAGGCCCTCCCTCGTTTGCATTCATTGTTTTCCTTAAAATAAACTAGAAATCATTTTATTGGTTGAAAACTACAGTGAAACCTCCCTTATAAGACCTTCAAAAATCATCCAAAATGAGGTCTTATAAGGGAGGTAATTTTAATACTCACAAAGAAGGGCAATGTCTCAGAGAAACAGGTCTTATATGGGAGGGAGTCTTATAATGGGAGGTCTTATAAGGGAGGTTCCACTGTATTAAGGTTCATATCCTACATACCATAGAGGAATACTTCCGTAGCTGTTTGGTTTGAGTGGGTTCGCTGAGTTGAGAACTCTGAATGTTTAAAAACACTATGTACGCTACAGTGATTGTTCGTGTTTAATGTTAACCATCCTGCCACCTTCCTTCTTTAGTCCATTTTTAAGTTTGAATTGGTGTTCATGTTCTCAAAACTTGAATTTATTCATTTGTTTTGAGCACTGTTGAATTTTGGATTCATGTTCAGAAGTCTTTTTTTCCTTTTTATCCCACTGCTGTAAAATCTGGAATATTAATATTGCCACCAGAATGAGGGAATGTGTGTGTGTGTGTGTGTGTCCCTCTCTGCTATTCTTCAATGAGGCTTTATACCGAAAATTCTGTGCCCCTGTTTCGTGACCTGAGATACGAACGCCACCTACTTAAGATTATCGCCCTTGCCTGTCAGGAACTAGTAGTATATAGCCACAGAAAAGTATCTGCTCCTGACTCATCACCAGGGGGCATCAGCAGTTCGGGCTTAAAAAGGAGTAGTATAAAGCCTCTTTGTGAAAATTATGATTTGAAGTCTCCACAGCTTGATGTGCTTTCTCTGACAAAGTACAGCATGCCTGACAATTCATGGGGTGCAGGCACTGCTAATTCATTGTTGTGGGATGGAATGAGTTAAAAAGTATTAAAATCAAACATTTGCTGTTTTCTTTTACAGAAGCTGGAACCAGTATGGTCCATGGAGGAAGACTCACCAGATCAGCCCTCAGCTGTCTACAGCACAGCACACCCCATGTCTGACAACACTTCACTGCTGTCTCTGGACTCAAATCATCCATGCTACCTTTGTCCTGCTGCCTTTGTGCTGGTCAGCAGTTTGGAACTCCACCTGGCATCAGTTCATGGAGAGAAACTGGACATTGTGTTACCTGGGTCCTCCACACCTGACACTGCTGGAAACTGTAGCAATACATACATAAATACGGAGGTAGATAGCCATAGCAAAAGAAAAATGATAAGGAAAACTGATCATAAAGGCGGAAAGAATAGAAGACAGCATGTATGTGATGTCTGTTGTAAGTCTTTCCCTGCACCCAGCAAACTGAAGAGACACAAATTGACTCATAGTGGTGATACTGATGATAAAGATGGAAAGACAAAAATGAAGCAATATTCGTGTGATGTCTGCAGAAAGTCTTTCTCTAAACCCAGTGATCTGAAGAGACACATGCCAATTCATAGTGGTTTTAAGCCATTTGTGTGTGATGTGTGTGGTAAGAGTTTTACTCTAGCTGGTGATCTAACAAAGCACAAGAGAGTCCACACAGGGGAGAGGCCTTTCAAGTGTCCACACTGTGGGAGTGATTTTAAACTGTCAGGTGATTTACAGATCCACGTAAAGTCAGTTCACGAAGGTGCCAGACCCCATGTCTGTGATGTCTGTGGGGCAGCTTGCTCTACAGTGGGAAATTTAACAGTTCACAAGAGAATTCACACAGGTGAAAAACCCCATGTGTGTTCAGACTGTGGGAAAGGTTTTGTCAACTCTAGTGCTCTTAAAACACATTGTCTGACCCATACTGGACAAAAACCTCACAGCTGTCCTCACTGTCCTGCTACTTTCAGTCTGTCATGGAACCTGAAGAGACATGTGCAGTCAAAACATCAGTAACACTGTCCTCTTACTGCAATGTGTGTGTGTGTGTAACAACAACAATATAACAATAAGAACAATAACAATAACAATGTGGTTTATTTCAGTCTTTTCAGGCCTTTTGGCCCATAGGGACAGAGAGAGTGACAAAACTAAGTTATGCAAAAGATGAGAAACAGTAGCAACAATAACTTTACAAAGGAAGACACAGACAAGTAGCACCGCGATTGGAAAAGCCATATCACGGAAATATCGATTTGATGTTCACAATTGAACACATGCGTTAAATTGTCAGTGTAAACAAACGCCGAAAGCGAAACACCAAATTCGCGAATCAGATGTTTAGCCACAATCATCAGAATTGTCTTTGTGTGCAGTTTTGCTATCGTCAGTCTCTTTCTCATTTGCACTACCATGTTGTGCGTCCATTCTACGCATCATGTCCTGTAGTCCACTAAATCACCGGAGCACTCTCTGCTTCATTCGCTTGAGAAAGGTCCTCGGGATCAGTTGACATTTCATTTGTGTGTGTTAGTTAACAAATGAGATCAGGTCTGAGTCTCACAGACTGTTGGAATATCAATGCAAATTGTTCATTGTGTTTGAAATGTGGGACTGCCCAGTGTGTTGATAACAGAGCATGAATTGAGGTGAAGAGGGGCTGTTGTTGTACTTGTGTACATTTTCTATTCTGTAATCTTTATGTGCACATCCGCTTGCATATACACACACATTACTTTTGCATATTGTATTTGTTTTCTATGTCTTTTGTACATAGAAATGCAATTTCTAATGAAAGATATCTTGATTCATGTTTTGGTGATGTTCAGGAAGCTACTAAAGGAAATGTCAACCCATAAAGTACATGTGTGTACATATACAAAATAGTCTGTGTTAGTGTTAACCCCTTCATTGCCAGAGGAAAAACAGAGAAATTATCAATTTTCTTATTATAAAAATTAAAAAGAGACCTGTTAGACTAGAGATATATACTTCTTGATTATAAAATTTAAAAGAGACCTGTTAGACTAGAGATATATACTTCTTGACTTGTCTAAACAAAAAACAAACGGCCATTCTAGGACTATGACATCAAAAGACATGACATCATCAATGACTGCACACTCCACGTAGTAGACCCGGGACTGGGCAGGGAAAGGGTTAAGACCAGAGAGAAAATGATTGAAATAATTATGTGTGTCTTAGGCATGTTAGAACACTATCATGAAGTGATGAAGGAAGACATAATGAAAAGCATGTCTTGTGAGTCTGGTTTCAGTTTCACCCAAAACAAAAGTTTCACCAATGTGTTTAGGAATGTTTTCAGCATGCTTCATGTTGCCTGGTGTTTAGATTGTTCCACATGTTGATCAACAATTTATTGAAATGTTCTAGCTTTACCTGAATTTGTGGATCATGAAAACTATCTTTACAGCGAAAAATACATATATGTCGTACAGGTTGCTTACAGTTAAATTTGACTGTACATTCAGACACACACACTAATTATATTATACAAATGGCAAATGCCACTTATGTCCTATGATTTAGCTGTACACTTGTAGCCCTGTAGAAATTTATTTGGGTAGGTACAGGTTACTAAAGCTAAGTAAGCACTTTGTGCCGATTAACTCTCTTAGGAAAATAGTGTGCAAATAAAAGTAGTCTCATTTGAATTTGACCAACTATTGATATAAATTTTGCACAGGCCGTTTATATTTTATTAGAGGATTGTTATTTTACTCTTAAGGAAAATAATTTTCAATTTGATTTTAGTTAGAAGGGTTTAGAATGCAAATTTGGTAGTTGTAGGAAATAGAATACCACTTTTTACTTTCTCAAAGTGACCTCAGTAAACAACCAAACCTAACCAACTGGCCTGCAGTGTGAGTCACAATTTGTGTGTGTCTTTCATTTAACGTCTATCCACTTCTCGTGATATTAGACGGTCACAATTTGTGTTTGTCGTGTGATGTTCACCTTTGACCTCTGCTCTGTGTGACAAGGAATCATGGGAGATGATGGGAGAGTACATCAGTGTGTCTAGGCCCAATGGCTTTTATCATTGGCTGACAGTTTGGGCCAACAGTAAAGAGAGTACATCAGTGTGTCTAGGCCCTTAACTCCAATGGCTTTTATCATTGGCTGACAGTTTGGGCCAACAGTAAAGAGAGAGTGAGAGCTGTAGGACCAGTGATTGTCTACAGCAATAAAACATCATTGTACAGCTCAGTCTGTTGTGAATGACTATGACTCTCACACTAGGAGGCATTTGCACTGGCTCTTTGTTCCACAGCCTTGGGGATTTGTTGGCCTTTGTGGAACCTCCCTGTCCTAACGTCCTCTTGGCTGAGAGAGTGGGGATGTTCCCTGGGAAGGCGTCTCCACAATGAACAATTTCCAGCCAAGCTTTCCAGAATAGCAGTAGCCTTCTCAGCTATCTGCAGGTCATAGACTGACACAACTGAATAACACACACACACATACACACACACACACACACACACACACACACACACACACATCACACACCATCAGCACCAACAAACTGTGGCACAAAACAAAGGAACATCACAAACAGAAAAACAAACACTCATATAATTCATCAAGCCAAAGTTAAGTTTCCATTATTTTATTAATGTTTCAAAGCATTTTATGAACACAAGCAAATCATCATATAGTAAAAAGCCAACTGTCCGTGGTGTGTGTGTGTGTGTGTGTCTGTCTGTCTGTCTGAAACACAAAACGGGCCTTATAACTCCGCCGTTTTTCGACCGAATCGCTTCAAATTTGCTGTGAGCCCTAACGGGGCGATGGCAACGGCAACCGAGGCGGCCGTATCATTTGCGCGGTTTCGCAAACGCGCATCTGCCGGCCTCTCGGCACCCGTATCTCCGGCATTTCTGGGCCGATTGCCTTCGAATTTGGCAGGTAGATGACCGGGAACAGTGACTATCGATGTGCCAAACCGGAAGCGAATCGCAGCAATCCGTGTGTACCTACGTTGATAAAATGACTCTGCCTTTTCCCTGTGCATGCAGTTATCTACTATCGTTTTGCCTTTCCGGTCCATTCTCCTGCCCTTTTTTCAAGAAATACTTTCAAAAAGATTTCCTCTATCCGAACTCGGACATGCTGGGCCTAATTATTCTTACTTAGGTGCATAACAGCAGCATGATGCATCTACGTTCATAATTGACAGGAACATGCCCGGACGACCTAAAAAGAACTTAGAAGAAGAAGTACTACTCTCTCTCTCTCTCTCTCTCTCTCTCTCTGTCTCTCTCTCTCTCTCTGTCTCTCTCTCTCTCTCTCTTGTGTCTCTTCGCTCTCTCTCTCTTCACCACCACCCCTCATAACATAAGGGTATATTAACAAAAACAAAACAGACATACTGATGGTTGTGGGGTGCGGTGGGGGGTGTTCACGGGGAAGAATTGATACTTTTGTTGTGGGTCCGGTCTACAATGGTTGAACCACAGATTAAAGAACCTCTCTGGTTGAACTAAATAGGCTTTCAGTTCGTTTTTCTTTTTAGTCCTTTGCCGATCTACGATCGCAAAGTAGTATGTTTTCGTTCAGGTTTGTTTCCTTTTTTTGTTTGTTTGTTTGTTGTTCTTTTCTGTCTGTTCCAAGGATATCTTCCGAACCGCTTGACCGAATCGCTTCAAATTTTGTGTGGTGGTGTGTCCCCATGAGAGGAAGGCATCCGCACAAAACTTTTTTTCGAGAGCATCGTTATCATCATCATCAATATCCATTTAGTAGCTTAGGTTGTTTAAACTGAAACATTAGAACTACTCAAAACCCCAGCACATCATCATAATCTGTTCAGTAGTTTAGGCTATGTAAACTAAAACACTAACACTCAAAGGTTGCTGTGCTTCATCATAATCCGTTCAGTAGTTTAGGCTTTGTCAAGGTGTCATCATCGAGAGTATCATCACCAGCTGTTCAGTAGCTTAGGCTATGAAAACTAAAACACTAAAGGCCGATGCGCATCGTCATCATCCGTTCACTAGTTTAGGCTATGTAAAGATAACATCGCCAAGAGAATCATCATCACCATTATCCATTCAGCATTTTAGACTATGTAAACAAAAACACTATTAGTCAAAAGTTGCTTCACGTCATCATCAATCATTCAGTAGTTTAGGCTATGTACGCTAAAACGCTACTAATCAAAGGCTGTTGTACATGATCATCATCCGTTCAGTAGATTAGGCTATGTAAACGAAAACACTACTACTCAAAGGCTGCTACACGTTATCATCATCCGTTTGGTAGTTTAGGTTTTTGTAAAGATAATATCAGCAAGAGCATCATCATCATCATCATCAACCGTTTGGTAGTTTAGGATATATACACAAAAACA
This sequence comes from Phymorhynchus buccinoides, assembly GCA_017654935.2. Classification (NCBI taxonomy): domain Eukaryota; kingdom Metazoa; phylum Mollusca; class Gastropoda; order Neogastropoda; family Raphitomidae; genus Phymorhynchus; species Phymorhynchus buccinoides. The sequence continues at coordinate 32,840,501 of CM065712.1, forward strand.
ATACTGCTACTCAAAGCTGTTGCGCATTATTATCATCCGTCCGGTAGTTTAGGATATGTCAAGGCTACATCATCAAGAGCATCATCAGCAGTCGTTCACAAGTTTAGGGTATGTAAGCGAAAACACTATTACTGCCCAAAGGCTGATGTGCATCATCATCATCATCATCCTTATGATCATCATCATGCTGACATAAATCTCTTTAATACCCCCTAAAAGTCAAATAAACGCAAATAAAGAATAAAACAACCTTTGTTTGAGTTTAAACCAGAATGTTCTTCTTTCTTCACCCTTCAGCCCACTAACTGTCTATATTTTACTCCTTGACTGTCTTTCTCTCTTAATAGAATGTGTGATTGTGTCTACATGCCTGTGTATGTGTTTGTATGCGTGTAATAAGTATTGATTTTATCTTGCTTTCTGTCTGTATGTTTGTCTCTTTCCAAGTCTCCCCCTTCTCCCCTCTATAATATATTCAACCTTTCTTTACTACGGGTGGTGGTAAAAGGTCACTCGCCTCATCTTCTATCTACATTTATAATATCAACAGTGGTGCCAGCAACAACAACAAAAGTAGTAATGCAACCCTGGGTGTTCCATTCATTAAAAAAACAAAATACTTCTTCCTGCAAAGGTCAATCAATACCGCTTGCGTATCACCGGAGGAACTCCCTCTTGCGCACAGAATAGGAGAGGGAAAGCAACCCAGGGACAGGTTCATGACCTTGCGGGTCACTATGACCTTTTCATGTCAGTCACCTTCGAACTTGACCTCATTTGCATATGACCTTGAGCATGTACCAAGGTGAAATGTTAAAGGTCTACGGAGTATAAACTACTGAGGACAGCTGTGAGGGTTTTTACCAGTGTGAGTCAAACGATGTCTGCTCAGATTACTGGAGAGGGTAAAGCCTTTCCCACAGTCTGAACACACATGGGGTCTTTTCTCTTAAGTGAGTCAGACGATGTTCTGCTAGATTACCTGGCTGGACAAAGCCTTTTCCACAGTCTGAGCACACATGGGGTTTTTCACCTGTGTGAATTCTCCTGTGCACTGTTAACTGGCTTGTCTGAGAGAAAGCTGCCCCACAGACATCACAGACATGGGGTCTGGCACCTTCATGAACTGACTTTATGTGATGCTGTAAATCACTTGACTGCTTAAAACCACTGTCACAGTGTGGACACTTGTAAGGCCTCTCCCCTGTGTGGACTCTCATGTGCTTTGTCAGGTCACTGGCCTGAATAAAACTCTTACTGCACACATCACACACAAAAGGTTTATGACTGCTGTGTGTCAACCTATGTACCTTTAAATGAGAACACTGAGTAAAACTCTTACTGCACACATCACACATAAACGGTTTCTGACTGCTGTGTGTCAACCTATGTCTCTTTAAATGAGAACACTGAGTAAAACTCTTACCACACACATCACACACAAAAGACTTAACACCACTATGAATCACTATGTGTCTCTTCAGTTTGCTGGCTTCAAAAAAAGACTTTCCGCAGACATCACATACATACAGTCTCCTCCTTTTCCCCCCATCTTTATCACAAGCAATTTTATCATCGTTTTTCTTTTTAGTTGTTTTTCTGTTGCTATGGCTATCAGTCTCCTTATTTTTGCTTGTGTTGCTACAGTTACCAGCATCACATCTGTCAGAAGTGGAGGACCCAGGTAACACCACATGCAGTTTCTCTCCATGAACCGACGCCAGGTGGAGTTCCAAACTGCTGACCAGCACAAAGGCAGCAGGACAAAGGTAGCATGGGTGCTTTGAGTCCAGAGACAGCAGTGAAGTGTTGTCAGACATGGGCTGTGCTGTGCTGTAGACAGCTGAGGGCTGATCTGGTGAGTCTCCCTCCATGGACCAGCTTCTGTGAAAATAGAACATTGCAACACTGCCTGAAAATTGTTTCACAAAGATTCCCCAATTCAAAACAATTATACATTTTCATAATTTAAAAAATCGTAAAACTTAGACATAGATTGTAATTAAAAATTACTTAAACCACTTCATTATTTGTGGGGAAAAGAAAGATATTTTTTAGTTCAGTGGTGTGCATTCTCTCCTTTATTCCTCCATTAAAATACGAAACACGATAGGCAAAACTAATGATAATAATACTGAACATTTATATAGCGTTTTACTCCCTTTGCAGGGAGCTAGCTCAAAGCGCTTTACATAGTTAATAAAACACAAATAAGTTAACATATACACATAAGACTCACTACAATCAAATCAAATATACATAAAATAATATTATTTAATAGGCAAAACATGAGTGACTACTGTATCATGACAAACACACTAACATCAGAATCCAGAGAACAGAAATCTTCTTTTCGTACATCTTAAGATGAACTTGGGAACAGAAATGACACATCAAAGAAGCTTTGAATCCTCGTTAACAGCCGCGAACAAATTGTGCGAAGCTGGTAATGTTTTCAGTGGATTCTGAAGCCGACTATCTATGTGAACATGATAACGTTTGAACAGAGTGACCTAGGATGCTCAAACTTTGCATGCGCATAGTTACTAAGACTATCTAGGCAAAGTTAAAAAATGAAAGTCATAGGTCAAAGGTCAAGGTCACTGGAGCCAAAAATACTGCCAAGCACCTGACATGATAATGGAGGGACCTAGGACACTCAAATTTCCGTATGCCGATAGGTACTAAGAATATCTAGGCCAAGTTCGAAAATGAAGGTCATAGGTCAAAGGTCAATGTCACTGGTGCCGAAAATGCTGCCAAGCCCCTGGCATGATGATTGAATGAGGGACTTAGGACGCTCAAATTTTTGCATGCAGATAGGTACTAAGAATATCTCAGCCAAATTCAAAAGTGAAGGTCATAGGTCAAAAGTGAAGGTCACTGGAACCAAAAATGCTGCCAAACACCTGGCACCATAATAGAGGGACCAAGAACGCTCAAATGTCGAATGCAGATAGGTAAGAAAGATATCAAGGCCAAGTTAAAAAATGAAGGTCAAAGATCAAGATCACAGAAGCCAAAAATGCTGCAGAGCACCTGGCACAATAACGTTTGAGCGGTAAGGACCAAAACACTCATGATTTTGCTTTCGGATAGTTACTAAGAATATCTAGACCAAGTTCGAAAAAGAAGCTCATAGGTCAAAGGTCAAGGTCACAGGACCCGAAAATACTGCCACGCGGCTGGTGATCTAGCTATAGTTTTGTATTTGCATACGTTTTGGCAGTGTGACTGTTTTTATTGTCAAACTGATATATCTGGGCATCAATTCATATATATATATAATGCCACAAAGTGGTGGTTTCGACTAAAGGCAAGATCAATTTCTGGATTATGGTTTACAACATTACTTAATTTCCCTTGATTTTGACTGTGACTGTTTTACTTTTAGGACATTTGTTTGTTATCCTCCTCCTATTCTCACCTTCCAATATCAACATATTGTTCTTTCTTCTTCTTCTTCTTGGTGGTGACCAACTTCTTTATATAGAAGTGATTATGTACACACTTTGAAGATGTGACCAGAGAAAGAAAAAGAAAACAAATAGAAGAAGGGGGAAAATAAATGTACAGAAGTCTTCACAAATGCAGTTAGAAATATCCAGTCCATGAATCCAAAAGTCCATGTCCGCTTGCTATTTGTGGGTGAGGAATGACCCAGCCAGTCAGGTCCCGCTGACCGAGATCCTAACATGGATGCTGCGTCAATGGGGGTGGAGGGATAGGAAACTGGACTAACTTCAAGTTCAAACACATCCAGAAAGAGCGCAAGCGATCCTTCAGGCGAGCAGAAGCAAAAAATAACCCTATTCCTTACCTGAGCAAGGCAGAATGCTGCTTCTTGCGCGTTCGTGTTGATGGTCTGCGAGTAGCCATTTGTCCTCTGCCTTTCTTTGCCAAGTTTCCTGGTAAGGGAGTTAACAATGCCATTTAAAACTAAGATATGGATCCACAACAACTCCCAGGCCTTTTTCAGCTGTTGTACTTTATAGTTTTATTTACAGCAGGCCTACTCCTTACCGTCACCCATATAACAATCATAATAAGGATTGTTTCTACCTAAATGCAATACTTTACATCTTCCTGCATTTAAAATTGTAAAAGCCAAGTGTCTGTCCAATCAACTAATTTGTAAATGGATGTCTGCAAATTGTTTCCGTCACTTACTCACTCACTTTTTCAATTGTCGAGTAAGCTTTGGTATCGTCTGCAAATGTTTTATATTACAGTCTACCATGCCAGGCATGTCATTTATGTAGTAAATAAAGAGCATTGGGCCCAACGCACTCCCCTGTGGGACACCACTAGTAACTGGTATTCTAGATCAGATGACACAGAACCATTTACATTAAAATAGTGAGTTCTATTATAAACTCACTTATCAACCAAAACATCACGAACAAATCCTTCAAATACTTTACACACCACTGATGTAAGTCTGACAGGTCGATAATTCCCTGCATTGCTTTTTATCCTTTTTTTTAAAAATGGGTCGCACTTCAGCCTCTTTCCAACCTTGAGGTATCAATCCCTGGACAATAGTTTTATCAAACAAAAGTTTTATCAGTTCCAATGCATGTTTAGTCATCCATAGGGGCTTTCTTTTTTTAGAAGTGTTTTTTCACTTTAGGTATGAACTTATCCATTTAGTCCAGTAACTATTTATTCCATGAAGTACCTCTCAAGGCTACAGACGCCAGATGTGACCAATATTTTTCTTACCATTGGCTACTGTATGCGCCAATTGCGCCTGCTGAACACCTGGTCTAGTAGTTTCACTTTCATTTTTGCCCTAACCACAATGCAATATATATTATTATATACTAAGTTCGTGCTCTCCTTTACCCGAGTCCTCACTGATACATTTCTGCTTTTTACAGTAAAAAAAAATAAAAAAAAAAAAAAAAAGGGAAAGCACCAACTAGTCTTTTTGAACAGATTTTTTCGAAGTTACCCCAAATTTTTTTCTTCTTCCCACGTGACGTGCGCAGTATTGACTCAGGGGGATGCTCGGATCGCCATTACAGATTTTTTATTCCAATTCATTAGTGAACGTGTAACATTTTTTTTTTTTTTTGTATAATTAAATAATTGGCACTAGAAGAAAGAGCAACTAACTATTAAGATCTTAAGTAAGAATTAAATCGTTGAGGCCACAGAGAGAAAAATTTGGAATTTTTTTTAGTTTATTTTTTTTTAGCATATGACTGTAGGAAACGTGTGACATATTTCTTCCAACAATCAAAGATGATTGAAAGCTGAACAAAACTCCACACTATTTTTTGTTAGAAAAACAGTACTCACAGATAGTGTATCGTCTGTAGAACCTATAATGTAGCTTTTTTGAGAAAAGAAGCTCTTCAATATTTGTTATTGCATAAAAAAATATTTCAGTCGAAGAAAGCTTCTTAGTTCGGCTTTCCGGCGACCCCTTACCATGCGCTCGTCTCGTGCATTGATGTATTTATTTGTGTAATCGTCATCAAACTGACGTATTGATGATCAATACGTCAGTCGTCCGGGCATAGATCGAACAAAAAACAATAAAACTTTCATTGTTCTAAATTTTTAGGAAGTTTCAAAACAACAACGCATGTGCAGCATTTAACACTTACATTTTAAACTTCGAAACAAACATATGTCATTTTCTGATGCCGCTGGTCGAATGAAGTAAAGTATTGTAAGATTAAGCACTTAAATCAGCTTACAAGCAAGAATCGCATTGCTGTTTTTGAGACCTTGACCTTTCACACGCGTCATCATTTACTATGAAAATAAAACGGAAAATACACCTCGATTTTTGGGGCACCGATAAATATGACTGGGGTCACCCAAATCTTTCTAAAAAATTGATCAAGCTTCACACGGATGATTAATCTTACTGCGACCATACTTTGTTGGCGCGCCTCGGGCACAGCTTTTCAACGATCGATGCGATGAGTGAAGCTTCTTGTTCTCTCTAATATACTTCTCTTCGACCCAACGATAGATTCACAAGCTCAACGATCTAAAGAACTAGCGGGTATATCGATTTATTCCTAGCGTTGTAGCACTTTTTTAATTCAAAGAATCGTCTTGGTTTTTAGTGTGATAACTGTGCATGCACATGCGACTCCATTTTTTACGCGTGTGTCCCGAACCCAGACAAGTTCAGAGATCAAATCCAAGGGACGCAACTTACCTACATACCTAAATTCATGGTTTGTTGTGTGACATTGTGTTAGCTTTCGAATGAAAATATCATCATTGCTATTCAATATGCATCTTTCAGAAATTAAATGTGAGTTCGACTTTATTCTGGTTGATTTTTTTAGATAAAAGATTTGGTATGACGTTCGGAGTTAATTCCCATCTCTCAGGAACTGGGATCGATTCCCGGTTCGAATGGTCATCAGGGTTAACGTCATCTACATCAGTACATCATTACATGACCATTAAATATCTTATACGCTTCAATTGAAACACGTCAATCTGGCGCGGATCGCCTTTTTATCTCTTGTACATTACCAATAGTTTTCCTCTGACTTAAAGAAGTAAACAGAATTATGCTTACATAAGTAATGAGTCTAACAAAGACGGTTGAAGGAAACAAACCAAAGAACGAGATTCACTGGAACAACAGGAAGTACGTCATTTCATCCAAACGTGACCAGAGAAAACGGCCCTTGACGAAAACGGCCCCTGCGTAAACAGCCCTACTTGTTACGAAAACGGCCCTACCAGTTACGAAAACGGCCCAGGTGTTGCATAAAATATTTAACCCATGAAATAAATACTCTTTTCCTCATTCAAATTGTTTGCTGTTTGGGAAAGATTCGCCCCTAAAATACATTCAGAGGCGTCTTGTGGCATGCAGAAAGAACAGAATATTCATTATTAAATATTGAGAAGTCAGGATGGAAGTTCAGTTTAACGTCGCGTATTGGCTTTCACCATGTACGACGGGCTGAACAAACCAACCAGGGTATAAACAAACAAAAATTTATGTTCCTGAATCACTGTCCCAGCCAAAAGGCAGAGAAGCTATCAGAATCTGAGAAGTCAGGCATATTTTTCTAATAAAATATATATTATTATTTATTTTTTGTTTGCATGGGTGGTTGTTTATATTGTCCGCCATTTCGAAAAGTATGAAGCTAAGTGGCATATAATAGTAATAATAATGAGGAAAATGTACATAGCGCCCATCCTACTATGTAGGCTACAGGGCGCTTTACATACAATTGAAATGGAATAAAAACATGAAACAAAAATCCAATAGCATGAGCAGACAAAAACAATACCGGTCAGACTTTGTTTGGCCGATAAAAAATACACATAACAATCAGCAACAACAACTGCTGTGACTACTACTACTACTTACTACTTACTACTACTACTTAGTAGTACTTATATATATGGCTTTACACAGTCACTTCTGACTATTATGTCGCTGTAAACATTTGGAGGATCTACGGGAATGCGCAAGACAACAAATTGTCAAGTGGAAGAAAGTGGACATGAGCAAGAGAAGAACTGAAATAAAAAGCTTGGTCCAGCCAGCCAGGTCCCGCTGATTGATCCATAACATGATGATGATGCCGCACCAAGTGAGAGAATGACCCAGCCAGCCAGGTCCCGCTAATCGGACCCCAACGTTATGCCGCGTCATTGGGAAGAATAAAATAATAAAATGTCTCTGCATTTTACCTCTGCGCAAACGTGCATGTGCCTGTATGTTGTTCGCGTGCATGTGTGTGTGTATCTTGCTGTACGCAGTACAGACAAATGTTCTTCCCACACACAATCCCAGACTCAGTGGAACGCCCTGCCCCAGGCAACTGTAGAAGCTGAGTCACTGGACCTCTTCAGCTCAAGACTTGGCTCCCACAATTCATTTTACAAACTTCGACCCCCCCCCCCCCCCCCCCCCACCTCTCCATCGATCCTTAGTGCTGTTCTGGTCTGGCTTGGTTGCGGACTAGGTCCCCAGCTTGCTGGCGGCTGAAAAGCATTGTGCCTGTCCGGCAGCTAAAATAATGCTGGGCATATCAGAAGTAGGAACACTGAACCCCCCCCCCCCCCTATATGTATTGTTATTTTAATTTATTCATCATTTATTTATTCATTATTTCGTTCATCTATGATCTGTTTCTGTGTCTCGGCGCTGCGTGGTGACCTTTGTTTTCTTTCTTATGTCGGTAGTCGCCTTCAACCCATTGATGTTGATGTTGGCCGATCAACTGGAAGAAGAAGACTGAGAAGGTGTGTGTGTGTGTGTGTGTGTGTGTGTGTGTGTGTGTGTGTGTGTGTGTGTGTGTGTGTGTGTGTGTGTGTGTGTGTGTGTGTGTGTGTGTGTGTGTGTGTGTGCTGGAGCATACAAGTGTCATTAATGTGTGTTGGGTTGGGGGAGGATGTTGGGAGTGATGTTTGTCAGTTTGTGCGCATGGGAGCACAGAGAGAGAGAGGGGGGGGGGGGGGGGCGAGAGAGAGAGAGAGAGAGAGAGAGAGAGAGAGAGAGAGAGAGAGAGAGAGAGAGAGAGCATGTGTGCATGTGTGAAGGAGAGAGAGAGAGACCAAAGCACACACAGAGAGAAAGAGAGAGAGACAGAGTATGTGTGCATGTGTGAGGGACAGAGATAGACCAAAGAGCTAGCATCCCAGGCCATGGTCAGACCCATCACAGAACATGAAGGTGTGCTCCACTGCTACCAAGGAGCTAGCATCCCAGGCCATGGTCAGACCCATCACAGAACATGAAGGTGTGCTCCACTGCTACCAAGGAGCTAGCATCCCAGGCCATGGTCAGACCCATCACAGAACATGAAGGTGTGCTCCACTGCTACCAAGGAGCTTGCATCCCAGGCCTTGGTCAGACCCATCACATAATATGAAGGTGTGCTCCACTGCTACCAAGGAGCTGGCATACAAGGCCATGGTCAGACCCATCACAGAACATGCCAGCTCTGTCTGGGACCCACACACTGACCAGCTGACCTCGCACGTTGACGGAAGGTGCAGCGCAGAGCAGCCCACGTGCTCATGCAGTTCACAGGTTTAAGAAACCAGTGGCAACAAAGAGTGGTCAGTTGAGGAAAATGTCACAGCCCTCCCTTATCACACAGCTAAAAATAGCATGTAGAAATGGGTGGTGCTGCACTAGGGATGACAAGCTCTCCATGTGACGTCAGGTCGAATTTCACAGGAATGATTTCTTGTGACAATAAATGTAGTATGAAAGCACACATGTGCGTACACACACACACACTGCTTTATTGAATCAAGTCAGTCAAATTACATTTAATGAATTTAATAACCTTTGGAATAAACCTGCAACAATTGTGGAACAAATAACAGAATGTAGGCCCACACACCCTTTACAGAGATTGCATCACTCAGTTTGCTCTGGTTTCCCAGAAATCAAACTGTCTAATCGGCGATTGCTCCTTGGCGGAGGTGCTGGAAGTCAAATTGTTTCATCCAAAGAGAAGGCATGTACACAGCATTTTCGCAATACAAGCCACTTTTTTGTTTTAAAAAAAAATGTTATACAGTTAAGGAGTTTCGCTCACAAAGGAAATATCTCCTCTTTTTTTTTTACTGCACTACAAAAAAAAACCCGCTTCAACTACAATGAGTATTCTCCACACACTCCATCCAAAATGGCTACTCCCTCAGGCATCTCCGCCAAGGAAGAATCGTGCGCCGTTTTGACGGTTTAATTTCTAGGAAACCAGAGATGTTGGCCGATCAACTGGAAGAAGAAGACTGAGAAGGTGTGCGTGTGTGTGTGTGTGTGTGCATGTGTGTGTGTGTGTGTGTGTGTGTGTGTGTGTGTGTGTGCTGGAGCATACAAGTGTCATTAATGTGTGTTGGGTTGGGGGAGGATGTTGGGAGTGATGTTTGTCAGTTTGTGCGCATGGGAGCACAGAGAGAGAGAGAGGGGGGGGGGGAGAGAGAGAGAGAGAGAGAGAGAGAGAGAGAGAGAGAGAGAGAGAGAGAGAGAGAGAGAGAGCATGTGTGAAGGAGATAGAGAGAGACCAAAGCACACACAGAGAGAAAGAGAGAGAGACAGAGTGTGTGTGCATGTGTGAGGGACAGAGATAGACCAAAGAGCTAGCATCCCAGGCCATGGTCAGACCCATCACAGAACATGAAGGTGTGCTCCACTGCTACCAAGGAGCTAGCATCCCAGGCCATGGTCAGACCCATCACAGAACATGAAGGTGTGCTCCACTGCTACCAAGGAGCTAGCATCCCAGGCCATGGTCAGACCCATCACAGAACATGAAGGTGTGCTCCACTGCTACCAAGGAGCTTGCATCCCAGGCCTTGGTCAGACCCATCACAGAATATGAAGGTGTGCTCCACTGCTACCAAGGAGCTGGCATACAAGGCCATGGTCAGACCCATCACAGAACATGCCAGCTCTGTCTGGGACCCACACACTGACCAGCTGACCTCGCACGTTGACGGAAGGTGCAGCGCAGAGCAGCCCACGTGCTCATGCAGTTCACAGGTTTAAGAAACCAGTGGCAACAAAGAGTGGTCAGTTGAGGAAAATGTCACAGCCCTCCCTTATCACACAGCTAAAAATAGCATGTAGAAATGGGTGGTGCTGCACTAGGGATGACAAGCTCTCCATGTGACGTCAGGTCGAATTTCACAGGAATGATTTCTTGTGACAATAAATGTAGTATGAAAGCACACATGTGCGTACACACACACACACACACACACACACACTGCTTTATTGAATCAAGTCAGTCAAATTACATTTAATGAATTTAATAACCTTTGGAATAAACCTGCAACAATTGTGGAACAAATAACAGAATGTAGGCCCACACAGAACAGAGGGGGAAACTGGACAGCATAATACTACTTGTGGCGGTGCCATAGCCGATGAGGTTTAACCGAGGCGTGGTCACCGCTACAGCTATCTGTATTAATTTTTTTAAATCGGGACTTTACTGGTTTCGTACTGCCTCTGGGCATTGCCTCCAGTATTGTTCCAACCATATTTGTATTTACAAATGTCCCATATGTGTCTGATTCAGACCAAGAGGACGTAAGACTCCATTTTCTCTCTCAGGGGGAAACTGGACCATATTGTTAATAAACATTAGAGGTGGACCCGGGCGGAGTTTTTGCAAGAAACACGTCGAGATCACCAGGAAAACACCCTTTACAGAGATTGCATCACTCAGTTTGCTCTGGTTTCCCAGAAATCAAACTGTCTAATCGGCGATTGCTCCTTGGCGGAGGTGCTGGAAGTCAAATTGTTTCATCCAAAGAGAAGGCATGTACACAGCATTTTTGCAATACAAGCCACTTTTTTGTTTAAAAAAAAATGTTATACGGTTAAGGAGTTTCGCTCACAAAGGAAATATCTCCTCTTTTTTTTTTTACTGCACTACAAAAAAAAAACCGCTTCAACTACAATGAGTATTCTCCACACACTCCATCCAAAATGGCTACTCCCTCAGGCATCTCCGCCAAGGAAGAATCGTGCGCCGTTTTGACGGTTTAATTTCTAGGAAACCAGAGCAAAGTGAGTGTTCCGATCATTGAAAAAGCTGTCTTTCTGGTGATCTTGACGTGTTTCTTGCAAAACCTCATCCGCCCGGGTCCACCTTTAAACAGGACAATTCAACTATGCACAGTTCAACAACGCTGCAGCAGCACAGTGACTGAAGGCGTCACACAATGAGGCTGACATCTCAGGACATCAAGGCTTTTGGGATTTCTCCTTTCCATATTCTTCCCAGATGATCTAGTCATTAACGCAATACATTTCTTTTAAATGTGCGCATTATCCACTGGAGTAAAATGTCAGGCATGGGAATTAGAGAAGACAAAAAAGAGTGAAAATTGGGGTCTGGAAGCAGGCATAGGAACAACGAATAAAAAACAACTGAAAACTGTGAGTTGGGAAACAGCCCCCAGAAAATGAAGCTTCTTCTGTTATCAAACATACATCAGTTCATTGATGTTACTGATACATTCTAACCATTGGTAATACAATGTATTTGAACATCAAACATACATCAGTTCATTGTTGTTACTGCTACATTCTAATCATGGGTAATACAGTACACCCCGCTTATAGTAAAGTGCAGGGGAGCATGGCTTTTCCTTTACTATAACAGGTTTTTCTTATAAACGATTTTCGGATATAGTAAAGTTTTGATGATATTTTTTATCTTATCCGATGTTGTTTTTCAAAGTCAAAGCTAACGTAAAATACTAAATATAAACCCATCCTACCCCTTCCTCATATGGTTTGAGGTCCAGAAAGGTGATTGGGGTTATACATGGTATATTTCCCTGCGCACAAAACAAAACTAGCTGTAAAAGCATATAGTGTACAACCTCTAACTTCCAGAATCGCCTTTGAATCTATTCATGCATGCACACGCACTTGCGTGCGCGCACACGCACACGCACACACACACACACGCACCATGACAGAACAGTTTGCCTGCGGACATTTCGCCTACAGACACTTTGCCTACGGACATTATGCCTATGGTCACCATGCTCACCGGACATTTTGCCTACTGGACATTATGCCTACAGACATTATGCCTGATAATAGATTATCATCCCTGCAATAAAATATCGCATTTTTATGATGCTACAGCAAAACCCAGTTATAAGAAAATTGAAGGGAGATAATTTTTTTGTTTTCTTAAATCCGTGTTTTCTTATATCCGAAACTCGGATAAAAGAAAACATTTTGATTTTTTTTTCTTATAACCGAGTTGAATGGGGGAAAAGGGAAAAAATAAAAGAGAAAAAGAGAAAAAAATAAAATAAAAGAAACAGAAACATAAAACGAAGAAAAAAATGCTTTTACCTAATTTGGTGCATGAAAAACGGAAAAAAATGCAAAACAAAGGAGGAAAAAAAGAAACAGAACAGAAAATTAAAAACAAAAATGAAGGCAGACGTGGTGTGAGTTGCATGATGAGCGAGCAATAGCGGAGAGCAGATGAATGATTGGGTGAGGTGTGAGAGTAACATATTTGTTTAAATGTAAATTTCTGTTTCTTGTTTTTAATCAATATTCTAATTTGGATGTATAACTTACTTTACACAGTGGAAGACAATTTTGTATTTGCGTTTGTACAATGCCAATGGACAATAAGGAAACTTGCGACCTATGACTCATGTTTTACATCATAAAATCAAAATACAGCAAAACTCGGTTATAAGAAAATCGAAGGGAGATGATGTTTTGCTTATTACCATATCCAAGTTTTCTTATATCCGAAACTCGTTTGCTTTTATGTGGATGTTCGTCCACATATTCAGTTATTTGTATTTATCTTCTTAAAGAAATGAATTGCCTTTTCCTCTCTGCCATTGCTGCTGAAAATGTAAGGATGGACAGTCTCTCTACCACCAACACAAAAGTACTCATATTTGTTTCTTCTGCTCAACATTTATTTTGCACAGAATACTGAAGGAAAGTATGGAATAAAGGAACAAAAACAACCCAATTAGTCTTGTAATCAAGTGCCTGTACTGTTTAGACTGTCTGTGACACAACTGGTATGAGGTAAACTTTCCCTTTTTGGAACGACTTCAATTTTCTCAGAACATCCTTTCAGTTCAGGTCCAACTCATTTTTAAAGACACACTGACCCAACACAATTAAATCCCTTGTTTTTTTCTGGGTAGCTGTGACCCACATACAAATTCCCCAAACTTCAAATTGAGGCTGCTCTTTAAAATGTTTCGTTTTCAATTTGGGGGCATTTGTATGGGAGTCAAACCTGGTCAAAACAAGATTTTGTACCAGCTATAATAAGGAAAACACGTGGAACCCGTGATTTTGACACGTGATCTGGTGGGTCTTTAAGAAAATGTTGTCAATGGTAATTCGCTTATAAGTAAATAGAACTCGCTTATAAGAAAATGAACTGCAAACCAACTCGCTTGTATGACATAATTTTCTTATATCCAAGTTTCCATTGCGGATGGGAGAAAAAAATTGCTTGCTTATAACCGAGTTTTCTTATAAGCGAGTTTCTTATATCCCAGTTTTGATCATAGATAAGAAAAAGAAGTTCGGCATGGAATTTTTTTTTGCTTCATTGCAAGCAAGTTTTCTTATAAGCGAGTTTCTTATAAGCGGATTCGGCTGTATATATATATTTTTTCCAATTCATTTTTTTCCACTAAGTAATGAGGGGAAAGAAACATGTTTTTGAGTGCCTTTCAATTTCGTTGATGAAGGTGGGTAGAGGGAGTAGTGAGACTGTGACGTATACATTGATGACGTATTTACAAAGGTCAGGAAGAGGACAATTTTTTTTTGGCAACCAGGAGGAACCACAAATGACTTTACTATATTATACTATATTATTTACTACGTAATTATAACCCAGTTGTTATTATGGGTGAGGGAGTGGTGAGACTGTGACGCATACATTGGTGACGTATTTACAAAGGTCATGAAGAGGACAATTTTTTTTTTATTGTAGCCGAGGAGCCAGTCCTGTGGGGAACCAAAAGTAACTTTACTATAGCAGGTTTTTTGTTATAACCGAGTTGATACTATCCGAGGTCTATTTAGTAATAAAACAGTAGACCTTTGGCCGGGAACCAGTGGACGTTTTTTCTCCTTTACAATATGTGCGACAATTTTTGGACCGACCGACAGACCGACCGACGACAGACCGACCGACCAAGTGAGTTATAGGTTTGTGGCTTGAGCACATGTGTGCACAGGTACACTCTCTCTATCTCTATCTCTCTCTCTCTCTCTCTCTCTCTCTCTCTGTCTCTCTCTCTCTCTCTCTCTCTCTCTCTCTCAAACATTGTACATGTTAAATAAAAACTTGTATACTTTGTTGCTTCATTATTTGTTTCATTTTACACCAGCCACAAAGCACAGCTGCTTTGATTACTAAAGAAATTAATGCAAACATAAGGATTAAAGTAAAGTACTGATACATGGAAAGTTTATTTTAACAACAGCAGCAAAAAGATTTCTGTTTCCATTTTTGTATCATTGGAAGTGATAGTCGCAGTATGTTTATAGCATTTAGCCAACACATTCAAAGATTCTCTGACATATGTCATCACACACAGATACAATCATCATCAAACTCTATTACACTGTGGTAAAGAATACTACACACATGAGGATTGTGGAAAATCCAAAACACAGATTCAAATCTTTATTTGGTCATTTCTATTTTCCACCCTTAGTACAGTATAGTATAGTTATACAGCGTATATAGACAGCAAGGTCTGTTGCTGATCTTTGATTAGGAAACTAACTAGCCTAACTTTGGCTACAACACTAGCAATTTTTTTATTGTGCGCTCTTATTTCGCGACTGTTTCACCGCACGTGCGTCTCGAACAGACACACTGGCTGTGGCACACGCAGCAGTGAACTCACTCACGTTGCTACAATACCTTAGTCCTTATTCTGCGACTGTTCAACTAAGCGGGGCGGCTCTTGCTGTGCAGACACAACTGGCCTGTGGCCCGCAGCAGGTTACTCACGTTCAGAACAATACATATAGTGCCGTCAGAGGACCTTGTCTATATCTTTTCTATCCCTTCCCGTCATTTATAGGTTTCCGCCAACAGCTATGTCCATCTCAGGACTGTTACACCAATGTGAAGTTCGAGCCGTATCACAAACACCCACGCATCAATCACTCCCACCAACATTCACAGACTTCAACTGTGTTCAAACTTCATGGGTCATGTGAAACCTCCTGCTTACAGAAAATGATGGTCAATTTCCAAAACGCGTATGCGTCACTAGTATTACACTTTAATTTTATTACAAAGACTTCCATGGGTCCAAATGAACCCCTATGGTGCAAAAAGGATGGGTCCAAATCACCTCAATAAGGGTCAATGACCTGGCCCTGCTGCCAATCTGACGCCTGATTCACAGTCCTGAAAACTAGTCTTAGAACTAGAACAATTTATCAGCCTTCGACACCGTCCATCAACTGTAATCTTTAGCCCCATAATCTAACAGTGCTGTCAAAAAGTCAGGGCCCTGTCCCGCTTTACTTGTGGATTCAGACAAAAAAACTATACTAGTAATGCTAAAATACATGACAAGGTGAGATAGGAAAATATGCACTGCAGAATGGACAACGGGTGCCCACTCAAGAGCATAAGGTCTCATGCCTAGACGCCGTGAAACAACAAAACAGCTGTCATGTCATCATAGAGTAAAGAGCCAACTGTCTGTGTTTGTGTGTCCTGAAAACAACGAAACGGCCTTATAAACTCCGCCGTTTTTTTCCAGTCACCTCGCAAAAAAAAAGGCGGCGCCCCGGTGTATCGCTTCAATGTTGCTGTGAGCCTCACGGGGCGATGGCAACGGCGTACCCGAGGCG
>CM065712.1:32857366-32884355 GCA_017654935.2 Phymorhynchus buccinoides
ACAAACAGAAAAACAAACACTCATATAATTCATCAAGCCAAAGTTAAGTTTCCATTATTTTATTAATGTTTCAAAGCATTTTATGAACACAAGCAAATCATCATATAGTTAAAAGCCAACTGTCCGTGTGTGTGTGTCTGTCTGTCTGTCTGAAACAAAATGGGCCTTATAACTCCGCCGTTTTTCGATCGATTCGCTTCAAATTTGTTGTGAGCCCTAATGGGGCGATGGCAACGCAACCGAGGCGCCGTATCATTTGCGCGGTTTCGCAAACGCGCATCTGCCGGCCTCTCGGCACCCGTATCCCCGGCATTCCTGGGCCGATTGCCTTCGAATTTGGCAAAAAGATGACCAGGGACGGTGACTATCTGTGTGCCGAAACCGGAAGCGAATCGCAGCAATCCGTGTGTACCTACGTTGATAAAATGACTCTGCCTTTTCCCTGTGCATGCAGTTATCTACTATCGTTTTCTGACTTTCATGTAGCTTCTCCTGCCCTTTTTTTTTCATGAAACACTTTTCAAAAAGATTTCCTCTATCCGAACTCGGACATGCTTGGCCTAATTATTCTTACTTATGTGCATAACAGCAGCATGATGCATCTACATTCATAATTGACAGGAACATGCCCGGACGACCTAAAAAGAACTTAGAAGAAGAAGAAGTACTACTCTCTCTCGCTCTCTCTCTCTCTCTCTCTCTGTCTCTCTCTCTCTCTCTGTCTCTCTCCCTCGTCTCTCTCTGTGTCTCTTCGCTCTCTCTCTCTTCACCACCACCCCTCATAACATAAGGGTATATTAACAACAACAAAACAGACATACTGATGGTTGTGGGGTGCGGTGGGGGGTGTTCACGGAGAAGAATTAATGCTTTTGTTGTGGGTCCGGTCTACAATGGTTGAACCACAGATTAAAGAACCTCTCTGGTTGAACTAAATAGGCTTTCAGTTCGTTTTTCTTTTTAGTCCTTTGCCGATCTACGATCGCAAAGGAGTATGTTTTTGTTCAGGTTTGTTTCCTTTTTTTGTGTTTTTGTTTGTTGTTCTTTTCTGTCTGTCACAAGGATCTCCCGAACCGCTTGACCGAATCGCTTTCAAATTTTGTGTGGTGGTGTGTCCCCATGAGAGTAAGGCATCCGCGCAAAAACTTTTTTTCGAGAGCATCGTCATCATCATCATCAATATCCATTTAGTAGCTTAGGTTGTTTAAACTGAAACATTAGAACTACTCAAAACCCCAGCATATCATCATCATCTGTTCAGTAGTTTAAGCTATGCAAACTAAAACACTAACACTCAAAGGTTGTTGCGCTTCATCATAATCCGTTCAGTAGTTTAGGCTTTGTCAAGGTGTCATCATCGAGAGTATCATCACCAGCTGTTCAGTAGCTTAGGCTATGAAAACTAAAACACTAAAGGCTGCTGCGCATTGTCATCATCCGTTCAGTAGTTTAGGCTATGTAAAGATAACATCGCCAAGAGAATCATCATCACCATTATCCATTCAGCATTTTAGACTATGTAAACAAAAACACTATTACTCAAAAGTTGCTTCACGTCATCATCATTCATTCAGTAGTTTAGGCTATGTACGCTAAAACGCTACTAATCAAAGGCTGTTGTACATGATCATCATCCGTTCAGTAGATTAGGCTATGTAAACGAAAACACTACTACTCAAAGGCTGCTACACGTTATCATCATCCGTTTGGTAGTTTAGGTTTTTGTAAAGATAATATCAGCAAGAGCATCATCATCATCATCATCAACCGTTTGGTAGTTTAGGATATATACACAAAAACAATACTGCTACTCAAAGCTGTTGCGCATTATTATCATCCGTCCGGTAGCTTAGGATATGTCATGGCTACATCATCAAGAGCATCATCAGCAGTCGTTCACAAGCTTAGGCTATGTAAACGAAAACACTATTACCGCTCAAAGGCTGATGTGCATCATCACCATCATCCTTATGATCATCATCATGCTCACAGAAATCTCTTTAATACCCCCTAACAAGTCAAATAAACGCAAATAAAGAATAAACCAACCTTTGTTTGAGTTTAAACCAGAATGTTCTTCTTTCTTTACCCTTCAGCCCACTAACTGTCTATATTTTACTCCTTGACTGTCTTTCTCTCTTAATAGAATGTGTGATTGTGTCTACATGCCTGTGTATGTGTTTGTATGCATGTAATAAGTATTGATTTTATCTTGCTTTCTGTCTGTATGTTTGTCTCTTTCCAAGTCTCCCCCTTCTCCCCTCTATAATATAGTCAACCTTTCTTTACTACGGGTGGTGGTAAAAGGTCACTCGCCTCATCTTCTATCTACATTTATAATATCAACAGTGGTGCGAGCAACAACAACAAAAGTAGTAATGCAACCCTGGGTGTTCCATTCATTAAAAAAACAAAATACTTCTTCCTGCAAAGGTCAATCAATACCGCTTGCGTATCACCGGAGGAACTCCCTCTTGCGCGCAGAATAGGAGAGGGAAAACAACCCAGGGACAGGTTCATGACCTTGCGGGTCACTATGACCTTTTCATGTCAGTCACCTTCGAACTTGACCTCATTTGCATATGACCTTGAGCATGTACCAAGGTCAAACGTTAAAGGTCTACGGAGTATAAACTACTGAGGACAGCTGTGAGGGTTTTTACCAGTGTGAGTCAAACGATGTCTGCTCAGATTTCTGGAGAGGGTAAAGCCTTTCCCACAGTCTGAACACACATGGGGTCTATTTCTTAAGTGAGTCAGACGATGTTCTGCTAGATTACCTGGCTGGACAAAGCCTTTTCCACAGTCTGAGCACACATGGGGTTTTTCACCTGTGTGAATTTTCCTGTGCACCGTTAACTGGCTTGTCTGAGAGAAAGCTGCCCCACAGATATCACAGACATGGGGTCTGGCACCTTCATGAACTGATTTTATGTGCTTATGTAAATCACCTAGCTGCTTGAAAGCATTGCCACAGTGTTGACACTTGTAAGGCCTCTCCCCTGTGTGGACTCTCATGTGCTTTGTCAGGTCACTGGCCTGAATAAAACTCTTACTGCACACATCACACATAAACGGTTTATGACTGCTGTGTGTCAACCTATGTACCTTTAAATGAGAACACTGAGTAAAACTCTTACTGCACACATCACACATAAACGGTTTCTGACTGCTGTGTGTCAACCTATGTCTCTTTAAATGAGAACACTGAGTAAAACTCTTACCACACACATCACACACAAAAGACTTAACACCACTATGAATCACTATGTGTCTCTTCAGTTTGCTGGCTTCAAAAAAAGACTTTCCGCAGACATCACATACATACAGTCTCCTCCTTTCCCCCCCATCTTTATCACAAGCAATTTTATCATCGTTTTTCTTTTTAGTTGTTTTTCTGTTGCTATGGCTATCAGTCTCCTTATTTTTGCTTGTGTTGCTACAGTTACCAGCATCACATCTGTCAGAAGTGGAGGACCCAGGTAACACCACATGCAGTTTCTCTCCATGAACCGACGCCAAGTGGAGTTCCAAACTGCTGACCAGCACAAAGGCAGCAGGACAAAGGTAGCACTGCGTGCTTGGAGTCCAGAGACAGCAGTGACCCAGAAGTGTTGTCAGACATGGGCTGTACTGTGCTGTAGACAGCTGAGGGCTGATCTGGTGAGTCTCCCTCCATGGACCAGCTTCTGTGAAAATAGAACATTGCAACACTGCCTGAAAATTGTTTCACAAAGATTCCCCAATTCAAAACAATTATACATTTTCATAATTTAAAAAATCGTAAAACTTAGACAGATTGTAATTAAAAATTACTTAAACCACTTCATTATTTGTGGGGAAAAGAAAGATATTTTGTAGTTGAGTGGTGTGCATTCTCTCCTTTATTCCTCCATTAAAATACGAAACACGACAGGCAAAAATAATAATAAAAATAATGATGATAATAATACTGAACATTTATATAGCGTTTTACTCCCTTTGCAGGGAGCTAGCTCAAAGCGCTTTACATAGACAATAAAACACAAATAAGTTAACATTATACACATAAGACTCACTACAATCAAATCAAATATACATAAAATAATATTATTTAATAGGCAAAACATGAGTGACTACTGTATGTCAAACACACTAACATCAGAATCCAGAGAACAGAAATCTTCTTTTCGTACATCTTAAGATGGACTTGGGAACAGAAATGACACATCAAAGAAGCTTTGAATCCTCGTTAACAGCCGCGAACAAATTGTGCGAAGCTGGTAATGTTTTCAGTGGATTCTGAAGCCGACTATCTATGTGAACATGATAACGTTTGAACAGAGTGACCTAGGATGCTCAAACTTTGCATGCGCATAGTTACTAAGAATATCTAGGCAAAGTTAAAAAATGAAGGTCATAGGTCAAAGGTCAAGGTCACTGGAGCCGAAAATACTGCCAAGCACCTGACATGATAACGGAGGGACCTAGGACACTCAAATTTTGTATGCCGATAGGTACTAAGAATATCTAGGCCAAGTTCGAAACTGAAGGTCATAGGTCAAATGTCAAGTCACTGGTGCCGAAAATGCTGCCAAGCCCCTGGCATGATGATTGAATGAGGGACTTAGGACGCTCAAATTTTGCATGCAGATAGGTACTAAGAATATCTCAGCCAAATTCAAAAGTGAAGGTCATAGGTCAAAAGTGAAGGTCACTGGAGCCGAAAATGCTGCCAAACACCTGGCACAATAATAGAGGGACCAAGAACGCTCAAATGTCGAATGCAGATAGGTAATAAAGATATCAAGGCCAAGTTAAAAAATGAAGGTCAAAGGTCAAGGTCACTGGTGCCGAAAATGCTGCCGATCACCTGGCACAATAACGTTTGAGCGGAAGGACCAAAACACTCAGATTTTGCTTTTGGATAGGTACTAAGGATATCTAGACCAAGTTCGAAAATCAAGGTCCTAGGTCAAAGGTCAAAGGAACCCGAAAATACTGCCACGCGGTTGGTTGTCTAGCTCTAGTTTTGTATTTGCATACGTTTTGGCAGTGTGACTTTTATTCTATCAAACTGATATATCTGGGCATCAATTCATATATATATATAATGCCACAAAGTGGTGGTTTCGACTAAAGGCAAGATCAATTTCTGGATTATGGTTTACAACATTACTTATTTATTTCCCTTGATTTTGACTGTGACTGTCAGCTGTTTTAGGACATTTGTTTGCTATCCACCTCATGTTCTCGCCTTCCAATATCAACATATTGTTCTTTCTTCTTCTTCTTCTTGGTGGTGACCAACTTCTTTATGCAGAAGTGATTATGTACACACTGAAGATGTGACCAGAGAAAGAAAAAGAAAACAAATAGAAGAAGGGGGAAAATAAATTTACAGAAGTCTTCACAAATGCAGTTAGAAATATCCAGTCCATGAATCCAAAAGTCCATGTCCGCTTGCTATTTGTGGGTGAGGAATGACCCAGCCAGTCAGGTCCCGCTGACCGAGATCCTAACATGATGCTGCGTCAATGGGGGTGGAGGGATAGGAAACTGGACTAACTTCAAGTTCAAACACATCCAGAAAGAGCGCAAGCGATCCTTCAGGCGAGCAGAAGCAAAAAATAACCCTATTCCTTACCTGAGCAAGGCAGAATGCTGCTTCTTGCGCGTTCGTGTTGATGGTCTGCGAGTAGCCATTTGTCCTCTGCCTTTCTTTGCCAAGTTTCCTGGTAAGGGAGTTAACAATGCCATTTAAAACTAAGATATGGATCCACAACAATTCCCAGGTCTTTTTCAGCTGTTGTACTTTCTAATTTACGGAACTCCTTACCGTCCCTCATATAATAATCATAATTTGGATTGTGCCTACCTAAATGCAATACTTTACATTTTTCTGCATTACATTTTTAAAAGCCAAGTGTCTGTCCAATTAACTAATTTGTGAATGGATGACTGCAAATTGTTTCCGTCACTCACTCAGTCACTGTTTCAATTGTCGAGTAAGCTTTGGTATCGTCTGCAAATGTTTTATATTACAGTCTACCATGCCAGGCATGTCATTTATATAGTAAATAAAGAGTATTGGGCCCAACACAGTCCCCCATGGGACACCACTAGTAACTGGTATTCTAGATCAGATGACACAGAACCATTTACATTAACATATTGAGTTCTATTATAAAATCACTTATCACACAAAACAACACGAACAAACCCTTCAAATACTTTACACACCACTGATGTAAGTCTGACAGGTCGATAATTCCCTGCATTGCTTTTTATCCCTTTTTTAAAAATGGGTCGCACTTCAGCCTCTTTCCAACCTTGAGGTATCAATCCCTGGACAATAGTTTTATCAAACAAAAGTTTTATCAGTTTCAATGCATGTTTAGTCATCCATAGGGGCTTTCTTTTTTTAGAAGTGTTTTTTCACTTTAGGTATGAACTTATCCATTTAGTCCAGTAACTATTTATTCCATGAAGTACCTCTCAAGGCTACAGACGCCAGATGTGACCAATTTTTTTCTTACCATTGGCTACTGTATGCGCCAATTGCGCCTGCTGAACACCTGGTCTAGTAGTTTCACTTTCACTTTTGCCCTACCCACAATGCAATATATATATACTAAGTTAATGCTTCCTTTACCTCAGTCTCGCTGGTCCGTTTTTGGCTTTTACAGCAAGGGAAAGCACCCACTAGTCTTTTTGAACGGATTTTTCGAAGTGACCCCAATTTTTTTTTTTTTTCCACATGACGTGCGCAGTATTGACTCGGCGTGATGCTCGGAGCGCCATTACGGATTTTTTCTTCTAATTCATGGTTTGTTGTGTGACATTGTGTTAGCTTTCGAATGAAAATATCATCATTGCTATTCAATATGCATCTTTCAGAAATTAAATGTGACTTCGACTTTATTCTGGGTGATTTTTTTAGATAAAAGATTTGGTGTGACGTTCATAGTTACTTCCCATCACTGGAAGTAAGGATCGATTCTCGGTTCGAAGTCATAGGGTTAACATCATCTACATCAGTACATCATTACATGACCATTAAATATCTTATACGCTTCAATTGAAACACGTCAATCTGGCGCGGATCGCCTTTTTATCTCTTGTACATTACCAATAGTTTTCCTCTGACTTAAAGAAGTAAACAGAATTATGCTTACATAAGTAATGAGTCTAACAAAGACGGTTGAAGGAAACAAACCAAAGAACGAGATTCACTGGAACAACAGGAAGTACGTCATTTCATCCAAACGTGACCAGAGAAAACGGCCCTTGACGAAAACGGCCCCTGCGTAAACGGCCCTACTTGTTACGAAAACGGCCCTACCAGTTACGAAAACGGCGCAGGTGTTGCATAAAATATTTAACCCATGAAATAAATACTCTTTTCCTCATTCAAATTGTTTGTTGTTTGGGAAAGATTCGCCCCTAAATACATTCAGAGGCGTCTTGTGGCATGCAGAAAGAACAGAATATTCATTATTAAATATTGAGAAGTCAGGATGGAAGTTCAGTTTAACGTCGCGTATTGGCTTTCGCCATGTACGACGGGCTGAACAAACCAACCAGGGTATAAACAAAGATTTATGTTCCTGAATCACTGTCCCAGCCAAAAGGCAGAGAAGCTATCAGAATCTGAGAAGTCAGGCATATTTTTCTAATATATATTATTATTTATTTTTGTTTGCATGGGTGGTTGTTTATATTGTCCGCCATTTTGAAAAAAATACGAAACTAAGTGGCATATAATAATAATAATAATGAGGAAAATTTACATAGCGCCCATCCTACTATGTAGGCTACAGGGCGCTTTACACACAATTGAAATGGAAATAAAAACATGAAACAAAAATCGAATAGCATGAGCAGACAAAACAATACCGGTCAGACTTTGTTTGGCCGATAAAAATACACATAACAATCAGCAACAACAACTGCTGTGACTACTACTACTACTACTTAGTACTTACTACTACTACTTAGTAGTACTTATGGCTTTACATCCTCCCGTTCTATTTATTGGTTCTTTCCGTGTAGATTGAGCACTTAAATATCAATATTTTAAATAACAGTTGACTTATTTCTCTAGTGCGCTTTTGAAAGGTACTTAAATTATTTCACGGTAGGTACTTATTTCTCATGACACCGGCCCAATCCGAACAATCAGTTTTCGTATTTTGAGTAGGGCCGTTTTCGTATTTTAAGTAGGGCCGTTTTCGTTCAAGGGCCGTTTTCATCAGGAGCCGTTTTATCTGGTAACCCATCCAAAGGGGGTTAAGTCCCAGCAAACTTGGAAAAGAAAGAAAGGTGTATTTAAATTGTTCCGCTAGAGAACTGGATGTAGTGTGTTTAGTCTACAGTTTTCTTTTTTTTACTCAATAATTTAGCAAGTATAAAATTTGAATGCACCGAATTTCCTATCTTATTCTTTGCTGCCGATTTGTACATCAAAGTTAGGGTTGGCTGATCAAGCCACGTTTTTGCCAGCAACCACCACAGTCACTTCTGACTATTATGTCGCTGTAAACATTTGGAGGATCTACGGGAATGCGCAAGACAACAAATTGAACAAGAAAGTGGACATGAGCAAGAGAAGAACTGAAATAAAAAGCTTGGTCCAGCCAGCCAGGTCCCGCTGATTGATCCATAACATGATGATGATGCCGCACCAAGTGAGAGAATGACCCAGCCAGCCAGGTCCCGCTAATCGGACCCCAACGTTATGCCGCGTCATTGGGAAGAATAAAATAATAAAATGTCTCTGCATTTTACCTCTGCGCAAACGTGCATGTGCCTGTATGTTGTTCGCGTGCATGTGTGTGTGTATCTTGCTGTACGCAGTACAGACAAATGTTCTTCCCACACACAATCCCAGACTCAGTGGAACGCCCTGCCCCAGGCAACTGTAGAAGCTGAGTCACTGGACCTCTTCAGCTCAAGACTTGGCTCCCACAATTCATTTTACAAACTTCGACCCCCCCCCCCCCCCCACCTCTCCATCGATCCTTAGTGCTGTTCTGGTCTGGCTTGGTTGCGGACTAGGTCCCCAGCTTGCTGGCGGCTGAAAAGCATTGTGCCTGTCCGGCAGCTAAAATAATGCTGGGCATATCAGAAGTAGGAACACTGAACCCCCCCCCCCCCCTATATGTATTGTTATTTTAATTTATCTATCATTTATTTATTCATTATTTCGTTCATCTATGATCTGTTTCTGTGTCTCGGCGCTGCGTGGTGACCTTTGTTTTTTTTCTTATGTCGGTAGTCGCCTTCAACCCATTGATGTTGATGTTGGCCGATCAACTGGAAGAAGAAGACTGAGAAGGTGTGAACATTTGAACATTTGAACATTGGTTTATTGCCATGAAACCTAAACAAAGGCTTATAAGGTGATTGCAAAATACTATTCATGCTTTTTGTTAAAACAAATACTAACATATTTTGCATGTGTGTGTGTGTGTGTCTGTGATGGAGACTGAACATTTGATTCTAAACTTTGTTTGTCTACATTTACCATGTGTGTGTGTGTGTGTGTTTGTGTGTGTGTGTGTGTGTGTGTGTGTGTGTGTGTGTGTGCTGGAGCATACAAGTGTCATTAATGTGTGTTGGGTTGGGGGAGGATGTTGGGAGTGATGTTTGTCAGTTTGTGCGCATGGGAGCACAGAGAGAGAGAGAGGGGGAGGGAGGGGGAGAGAGAGAGAGAGAGAGAGAGAGAGAGAGAGAGAGAGAGAGAGAGCATGTGTGCATGTGTGAAGGAGAGAGAGAGAGACCAAAGCACACACAGAGAGAGAAAGAGAGAGAGACAGAGTATGTGTGCATGTGTGAGGGACAGAGATAGACCAAAGAGCTAGCATCCCAGGCCATGGTCAGACCCATCACAGAACATGAAGGTGTGCTCCACTGCTACCAAGGAGCTAGCATCCCAGGCCATGGTCAGACCCATCACAGAACATGAAGGTGTGCTCCACTGCTACCAAGGAGCTAGCATCCCAGGCCATGGTCAGACCCATCACAGAACATGAAGGTGTGCTCCACTGCTACCAAGGAGCTTGCATCCCAGGCCATGGTCAGACCCATCACAGAATATGAAGGTGTGCTCCACTGCTACCAAGGAGCTTGCATACAAGGCCATGGTCAGACCCATCACAGAACATGCCAGCTCTGTCTGGGACCCACACACTGACCAGCTGACCTCGCACGTTGACGGAAGGTGCAGCGCAGAGCAGCCCACGTGCTCATGCAGTTCACAGGTTTAAGAAACCAGTGGCAACAAAGAGTGGTCAGTTGAGGAAAATGTCACAGCCCTCCCTTATCACACAGCTAAAAATAGCATGTAGAAATGGGTGGTGCTGCACTAGGGATGACAAGCTCTCCATGTGACGTCAGGTCGAATTTCACAGGAATGATTTCTTGTGACAATAAATGTAGTATGAAAGCACACATGTGCGTACACACACACACACTGCTTTATTGAATCAAGTCAGTCAAATTACATTTAATGAATTTAATAACCTTTGGAATAAACCTGCAACAATTGTGGAACAAATAACAGAATGTAGGCCCACACACCCTTTACAGAGATTGCATCACTCACTTTGCTCTGGTTTCCGATGAAATCAAACAGTCAAATCGGCGATTCCTCCTTGGCGGAGGTGCTGGAAGTCAAATCCGGGTTTCATCCAAACAGAAGGCATGTACACAGCATTTTCGCAATACAAGCCACTTTTTTGTTTTCAAAAAAAAATGTTATACAGATAAGGAGTTTCGCTCACAAAGGACCATATCTCCTCTTTTTTTTTTAACTGCACTACAAAAAAAAAAACGCTTCGAGATCACAATGAGAAATTCTCCCTTTACCCATCCAAAATGGCTACTTTCTCAGGCATCTCCGCCAAGTAAGAATCGTGCGCCGTTTTGACGGTTTAATTTCTAGGAAACCAGAGATGTTGGCCGATCAACTGGAAGAAGAAGACTGAGAAGGTGTGCGTGTGTGTGTGTGTTTCTCGACCAACCGCCATGTTGTGTGTGTGTGTGTGCCGACTGTGTGTCCTGGAGCATACAAGTTGTCATTAATGTGTGTTGGGTTGGGGGAGGATGTTGGGAGTGATGTTTGTCAGTTTGTGCGCATGGGAGCACAGAGAAGAGAGAGAGGCTTTTCCGAGAGACGAGAGAGAGAATGAGAGAGGCAGAGATAGAGATGTAATAGGCGTGTGATTGAGATAGAGAGAGACCAAAGCACACACAGAGAGAAAGTCGAGAGAGAGAGAGCACAGAGTCATGTGTGCATGTGTGAGGGATAAGAGATAGACCAAAGAGCTAGCATCCCAAGCCATGGTCAGACCCATCACAGAACATGAAGGTTGCTCCACTAGCTACCAAGGAGCTAGCATCCCAGGCCATGGTCAGACCCATCACAGAACATGAAGGTGTGCTCCACTGCTACCAAGGAGCTAGCAGGAGTAGGCCATGGTCAGACCCATCACAGAACATGAAGGTGTGCTCCACTGCTACCAAGGAGCTTGCATCCCAGGCCTTGGTCAGACCCATCACAGAATATGAAGGTGTGCTCCACTGCTACCAAGGAGCTTGCATACAAGGCCATGGTCATGACCCATTCCACAGAACATGAATGAGCTCTGTCTTGGGACCCACACACTGACCAGCTGACCTCGCACGTTGACGGAAGGTGCAGCGCAGAGCAGCCCACGTGCTCATGCAGTTCACAGGTTTAAGAAACCAGTGGCAACAAAGAGTGGTCAGTTGAGGAAAATGTCACAGCCCTCCCTGTGATCACACAGCTAAAAATAGCATGTAGAAATGGGTGGTGCTGCACTAGGGATGACAAGCTCTCCATGTGACGTCAGGTCGAATTTCACAGGAATGATTTCTTGTGACAATAAATGTAGTATGAAAGCACACACGACTGGGAGCTACTCACACACTGACACACAAGCCCACACACACACACACACTGCTTTATTGAATCAAGTCAGTCAAATTACATTTAATGAATTTAATAACCTTTGGAATAAACCTGCAACAATTGTGGAACAAATAACAGAATGTAGGCCCACACAGAACAGAGGGGGAAACTGGACAGCATAATTACTACTTGTGGCGGTGCCATAGCCGATGAGGTTTAACCGAGGCGTGGTCACCGCTACAGCTATCTGTATCAGACTTTTTAAATCGGGACTTTACTGGTTTCGTACTGCCTACCTGGGCATTGCCTCCAGTATTGTTCCAACCATATTTGTATTTACAAATGTCCCATATGTGTCTGATTCAGACCAAGAGGACGTAAGACGTGGACCCGGGCGGAGTTTTTGCAAGAAACACGTCGAGATCACCAGGAAAACACCCTTTACAGAGATTGCAACACTCTCTTTGCTCTGGTTTCCCAGAAATCAAACTGTCTAATCGGCGATTGCTCCTTGGCGGAGGTGCTGGAAGTCAAATTCTTTCATCCAAAGAGAAGGCATGTACACAGCATTTTCGCAATACAAGCCACTTTTTTTTTTTTTAAAAAAATGTTATACGGTTAAGGAGTTTCGCTCACAAAGGAAATATCTCCTCTTTTTTTTTTACTGCACTACAAAAAAAAAAAACGCTTCAACTACAATGAGTATTCTCCACACACTCCATCCAAAATGGCTACTCCCTCAGGCATCTCCGCCAAGGAAGAATCGTGCGCCGTTTTGACGGTTTAATTTCTAGGAAACCAGAGCAAAGTGAGTGTTCCGATCATTGAAAAGGCTGTCTTTCTGGTGATCTTGACGTGTTTCTTGCAAAACCTCATCCGTCAGGGTCCACCTTTAAACAGGACAATTCAACTATGCACAGTTCAACAACGCTGCAGCAGCACAGTGACTGAAGGCGTCACACAATGAGGCTGACATCTCAGGACATCAAGGCTTTTGGGATTTCTCCTTTCCATATTCTTCCCAGATGATCTAGTCATTAACGCAATACATTTCTTTTAAATGTGCGCATTATCCACTGGAGTAAAATGTCAGGCATGGGAATTAGAGAAGACAAAAAAGAGTGAAAATTGGGGTCTGGAAGCAGGCATAGGAACAACGAATAAAAAACAACTGAAAACTGTGTGTGTTGGGAAACAGCCCCCAGAAAATGAAGCTTCTTCTGTTATCAAACATACATCAGTTCATTGATGTTACTGATACATTCTAACCATTGGTAATACAATGTATTTGAACATCAAACATACATCAGTTCATTGTTGTTACTGCTACATTCTAATCATGGGTAATACAGTACACCCCGCTTATAGTAAAGTGCAGGGGAGCATGGCTTTTCCTTTACTATAACAGGTTTTTCTTATAAACGATTTTCGGATATAGTAAAGTTTTGATGATATTTTTTATCTTATCCGATGTTGTTTTTCAAAGTCAAAGCTAACGTAAAATACTAAATATAAACCCATCCTACCCCTTCCTCATATGGTTTGAGGTCCAGAAAGGTGATTGGGGTTATACATGGTATATTTCCCTGCGCACAAAACAAAACTAGCTGTAAAAGCATATAGTGTACAACCTCTAACTTCCAGAATCGCCTTTGAATCTATTCATGCATGCACACGCACTTGCGTGCGCGCACACGCACACACACACACACGCACCGTGACAGAACAGTTTGCCTGCGGACATTTCGCCTACAGACACTTTGCCTACGGACATTATGCCTATGGTCACCATGCTCACCGGACATTTTGCCTACTGGACATTATGCCTACAGACATTATGCCTGATAATAGATTATCATCCCTGCAATAAAATATCGCATTTTTATGATGCTACAGCAAAACCCAGTTATAAGAAAATTGAAGGGAGATAATTTTTTTGTTTTCTTAAATCCGTGTTTTCTTATATCCGAAACTCGGATAAAAGAAAACATTTTGATTTTTTTTTCTTATAACCGAGTTGAATGGGGGAAAAGGGAAAAAATAAAAGAGAAAAAGAGAAAAAAATAAAATAAAAGAAACAGAAACATGAAACGAAGAAAAAAATGCTTTTACCTAATTTGGTGCATGAAAAACGGAAAAAAATGCAAAACAAAGGAGGAAAAAAAGAAACAGAACAGAAAATTAAAAACAAAAATGAAGGCAGACGTGGTGTGAGTTGCATGATGAGCGAGCAATAGCGGAGAGCAGATGAATGATTGGGTGAGGTGTGAGAGTAACATATTTGTTTAAATGTAAATTTCTGTTTCTTGTTTTTAATCAATATTCTAATTTGGATGTATAACTTACTTTACACAGTGGAAGACAATTTTGTATTTGCGTTTGTACAATGCCAATGGACAATAAGGAAACTTGCGACCTATGACTCATGTTTTACATCATAAAATCAAAATACAGCAAAACTCGGTTATAAGAAAATCGAAGGGAGATGATGTTTTGCTTATTACCATATCCAAGTTTTCTTATATCCGAAACTCGTTTGCTTTTATGTGGATGTTCGTCCACATATTCAGTTATTTGTATTTATCTTCTTAAAGAAATGAATTGCCTTTTCCTCTCTGCCATTGCTGCTGAAAATGTAAGGATGGACAGTCTCTCTACCACCAACACAAAAGTACTCATATTTTTTTTCTTCTGCTCAACATTTATTTTGCACAGAATACTGAAGGAAAGTATGGAATAAAGGAACAAAAACAACCCAATTAGTCTTGTAATCAAGTGCCTGTACTGTTTAGACTGTCTGTGACACAACTGGTATGAGGTAAACTTTCCCTTTTTGGAAGGACTTCAATTTTCTCAGAACATCCTTTCAGTTCAGGTCCAACTCATTTTTAAAGACACACTGACCCAACACAATTAAATCCCTTGTTGTTTCTGGGTAGCTGTGACCCACATACAAATTCCCCAAACTTCAAATTGAGGCTGCTCTTTAAAATGTTTCGTTTTCAATTGGGGGCATTTGTATGGGAGTCAAACCTGGTCAAAACAAGATTTTGTACCAGCTATAAGGAAAACACATGGAACCCGTGTTTTTGACACGTGATCTGGTGGGTCTTTAAGAAAATGTTGTCAATGGTAATTCGCTTATAAGTAAATAGAATTCGCTTATAAGAAAATGAACTGCAAACCAACTCGCTTGTATGACATAATTTTCTTATATCCAAGTTTCCATTGCGGATGGGAGAAAAAAATTGCTTGCTTATAACCGAGTTTTCTTATAAGCGAGTTTCTTATATCCCAGTTTTGATCATAGATAAGAAAGAAGTTCGGCATGGAATTTTTTTTTGCTTCATTGCAAGCAAGTTTTCTTATAAGCGAGTTTCTTATAAGCGGATTCGGCTGTATATATATTTTTTTCCACTAAGTAATGAGGGGAAAGAAACATGTTTTTGAGTGCCTTTCAATTTCGTTGATGAAGGTGGGTAGAGGGAGTAGTGAGACTGTGACGTATACATTGATGACGTATTTACAAAGGTCAGGAAGAGGACAATTTTGTTTTTGCAACCAGGAGGAACCACAAATGACTTTACTATATTATACTATATTATTTACTATGTAATTATAACCCAGTTGTTATTATGGGTGAGGGAGTGGTGAGACTGTGACGCATACATTGGTGACGTATTTACAAAGGTCATGAAGAGGACAATTTTTTTTATTGTAACCGAGGAGCCAGTCCTGTGGGGAACCAAAAGTAACTTTACTATAGCAGGTTTTTTGTTATAACCGAGTTGATACTATCCGAGGTCTATTTAGTAATAAAACAGTAGACCTTTGGCCGGGAACCAGTGCTTTCCTTTACTGTAACCGAAATTTCTTATAACCGAGTTTACTATAAACGGGGAGTACTGTACAATGTATGGGTTCACAGGGCAGAGGGTAACATGGTCACTTTGAACATCAAACATACATCAGTTCATTGTTGCTACTGATACATTCTAACCATTGGTAATACAATGTATTTGAACATCAAACATACATCAGTTCATTGTTGTTACTGATACATTCTAACCATTGGTTACTGATAATAACCATTGGTAATACAATGTATTTGAACATCAAACATACATCAGTTCATTGTTGTTACTGATACATTCTAACCATTGGTAATACAATGTATTTGAACATCAAACATACATCAGTTCATTGTTGTTGCTGATACGCTCTAACCATTGGTAATACAATGTATTTGAACATCAAACATACATCAGTTCATTGTTGTTACTGATACATTCTAACCATTGGTTGTTACTGATACATATTGGTAATACAATGTATTTGAACATCAAACATACATCAGTTCATTGTTGTTACTGATACATTCTAACCATCGGTAATACAATGTATGGGTTAACAGGGCAGAAGGCAACATGATCACTTTGAATATTAAACATACATTAGTTCATTAAATTTACTCTCAGTCAAATTCTTTCATCCAAAGAGAAGGCATGTACACAGCATTTTCGCAATGCAAGCCACTTTTTTCTTTTTTTTAAAATGTTATACAGTTAAGGAGTTTCGCTCACAAAGGAAACATCTCCTCTTTTTTTTTTACTGCACTACAAAAAAGAAAACGCTTCAACCACAATGAGTGACCTCCACCCACCCCATCCAAAATGGCTACTCTCTCAGGCATCTCCGCCAAGGAAGAAATCGCCGTTTTGACGGTTTAATTTCTAGGAAACCAGAGCAAAGTGAGTGTTCCGATCATTGAAAAAGCTGTCTTTCTGGTGATCTCGACGTGTTTCTTGCAAAACCTCATCCGCCCGGGTCCACCTTTAAACAGGACAATTCAACTATGCACAGTTCAACAACGCTGCAGCAGCACAATGACTGAAGGCGTCACACAATGAGGCTGACATCTCAGGACATCAAGGCTTTTGGGATTTCTCCTTTCCATATTCTTCCCAGATGATCTAGTCATTAACGCAATACATTTCTTTTAAATGTGCGCGTTAGCCACTGGAGTAAAATGTCAGGCATGGGAATTAGAGAAGACAAAAAGACTGAAAATTGGGGTCTGGAAGCAGGCATAAGAACAACGAATAAAAAACAACTGAAAACTGTGTGTGTTGGGAAACAGCCCCCAGAAAATGAAGCTTCTTCTGTTATCAAACATACATCAGTTCATTGAAACAGTTACTGATACATTCTAACCATTGGTAATACAATGTATTTGAACATCAAACATACATCAGTTCATTGTTGTTACTGCTACATTCTAACCATTGGTAATACAATGTATTTGAACATCAAACATACATCAGTTCATTGTTGCTACTGATACATTCTAACCATTGGTAATTCTAATGTATTTGAACATCAAACATACATCAGTTCATTGTTGTTACTGATACATTCTAACCATTGGTAATAGAATGTATTTGAACATCAAACATACATCAGTTCATTGTTGTTACTGATACATTCTAACCATTGGTAATAGAATGTATTTGAACATCAAACATACATCAGTTCATTGTTGTTACTGCTACATTCTAACCATGGGTAATACAATGTATTTGAACATCAAACATACATCAGTTCATTGTTGCTGATACATTCTAACCATTGGTAATACAATGTATTTGAACATCAAACATACATCAGTTCATTGTTGTTACTGATACATTCTAACCATGGGTAATACAATGTAAGGGTTAACAGGGCAGAAGGCAACATGATCACTTTGAATATTAAACATACATTAGTTCATTAAATTTACTCTCACTTAAACACAGTGTTTCACTCTTTCAAATAATGGAAAATAACTGGGAACGCAGAATAAGAAGGAAAATAACTCTGCTCTGCAGACATTATGCACACATGTATGTTATCATTCACAGTGCTCTAGCAATGATAAATAGCAATGTTCCTTTTTAGCACTGTTATCATTGATGGCAAAAGTGCACAGAAACACAATTTGTAGATACTACAAACATCAAATACATACATAAACAGTTCCACTTGCTATATTCGCTTCAGTAAACATTAACCATGGCTGTTCCACTCTTACTGTCAAGCACGCACGCATACACCTATCTCAATCTTACCTGTTAAATACAGATTTTGTGAAACATAAAAATATAATTTTCGATTCTTACTTTTTGATTGTCACAAACCGTCATTTAGTTCATGTGGCGACCGGATTGTTTTGACTAGGTTGCGTGTATGCGTGTCACTGTGTCCGTGTTCAAAGATGTCACTTCAAAGACCAGTGTTGTTTGCACATGGGCAATTTCCGCAGTGAGAATAGTTTTAGATTCGGCAGAGGCCGGAGGTTGTCGTTCCAAGTTTAGTGTGCTTTTGGCAGCCAGAGAGCAAGTTCTGTTGTGGCCGCATCTAATTTTTTTTTAATTAGCATTTTTCATGCCATAACAAACTCATTTCATGTTTTTGTATGGAAACACTAAAAGATCTAGTGAATGATAATGCTTACTTAAAACAAAACAACAAAACAGTACGCTCCACATTGTCATTTCCTTTTGTCATCCTAAATGCGCCATTTGCTCGCAAGCATCACTCATCCAAATATGGACCGCGCTGTTTGAGAATAGCATTGCACTCGCGAAAATAAAAGAGACTTTTTTTTCAGGGGAGATTCCTTAAATTACGAAGATTTATGCAAACCTGTTTTCATGCCTGCATGCTTTGGAATGTGTAAGCCATTGTTACTTCAGTTGGGAAATGAAAACATAAATACCCACTACATGAACACACTACTGCAGTCCAACATACAGTACTTGAGGTTTGTTGTCACCGATTCTTTATCATTTTGTTTGCCACCTAAATGAATTCATGAAACAATGACGAAATGACCAGGTAATGGTGGATCAGTCAGGAAACAACACTTTTTGGTTCACAAAGTGAGTCTGTTATCACTATTGATGGATTTGATTAGCTGTATGTCTGTGTGAGGTGTCTGTGTATACATGTCTGTGTTTAAAACGTTTTACAACAGAAAATCCTTCAACAAATAGAAAGAGTTCATGTATACTTTTCCAAGTGCAGGAGAAGGTAAAAATTAAACCTGAGACATAAAATTAAATGATGTCATTTTGTGATGTAAAACACACATCATGTTTGTGATGTGTAAAAATATTGTCATTTTCATTTTTGTGACCACATAAAGAAAATAATTAATGTAATTTTGTGATGTCATCATTTTGTGATGTCATAAAGAAATGTCATTTTGTGAGGTCATAAACAAATGATGTCATGTTGTGATGTATCTGCAGGGTGTGCACTGTTCACTGGTGAACTTTCTCAAGGTGCTTCTTCAACTGACCAGGCCTGGTGAAAGCCAGCAGGGCAGTGAGGACAGGGGTGGTTTCTCTCCCGTGTGTGGGTCAGGTGATGTTTCCTTAGAGTACCTGGCCCGGTAAAAGCCTTTCCCACAGTCTGAACACACATGAGGTTTCTCCCCGGTGTGGATTCTCTTGTGTCTTTCTAAGTTACCAGTCCGAGAGAAAGCCTTCCCACAGATGTCACAGACGTAGGGCTTGTCCCCTGCATGCACTGCCCGGATGTGTCCCTGTAATGGACCTGACTGATTAAAGTCCGCCTCACAGTGTGAACATTTGAAAGGCCTCTCCCCTGTGTGGAAGCTGTGTGTGCATCTTCAAGTGACCAGCCTTAGTAAAAGCCTTACTGCACACATCTACATACAGTCTCCTCCTTTCCTCCCCATCTTTATCACAAGCAATTTTATCATCGTTTTTCTTTTTAGCTGTTTTTCTGTTGCTGTGGCTATCAGTCTCCTTATTTTTGCTTGTGTTGCTACAGTTACCAGCATCACATCTGTCAGAAGTGGAGGACCCAGGTAACACCACATGCAGTTTCTCTCCATGAACCGATGCCAGGTGGAGTTCCAAACTGCTGACCAGCACAAAGGCAGCAGGACAAAGGTAGCACAGGTGCTTTGAGTCCAGAGACAGCAGTGAAGTGTTGTCAGACATGGGCTGTTCTGTGCTGTAGACAGCTGAGGGCTGATCTGGTGAGTCTCCCTCCATGGACCAGCTTCTGTGAAAATAGAACATTGCAACACTGCCTGAAAATTGTTTCACAAAGATTCCCCAATTCAAAACAATTATACATTTTCATAATTTAAAAAATCGTAAAACTTAGACATAGATTGTAATTAAAAATTACTTAAACCACTTCATTATTTGTGGGGAAAAGAAAGATATTTTTTAGTTGAGTGGTGTGCATTCTCTCCTTTATTCCTCCATTAAAATACGAAACACGATATATCGATAGGCAAAAATAATAATACAAATAATGATAATAATACTGAACATTTATATAGCGTTTTACTCCCTTTGCAGGGGCTAGCTCAAAGCGCTTTACATAGACAATAAAAACACAAATAAGTTAACATTATACACATAAGACATACACTCACACAATCAAATCAATATACATAAAATAATATTATTTAATAGGCAAAACATGAGTGACTACTGTATGTCAAACACACTAACATCAGAATCCAGAGAACAGAAATCTTCTTCTTTTCGTACGTCTTAAGATGGACTTGGGAACAGAAATGACACATCAAAGAAGCTTTGAATCCTCGTTACCAGCCGCGAACAAAGTGAGCGAAGCTGGTAATGTTTTCAGTGGATTCTGAAGCCGACTATCTATCTATGTGAACGTGATAACGTTTGAACAGTGACCTAGGATGCTCAAACTTTGCATGCGCATAGTTACTAGAGATATCCAGGCCAAGTTAAAACAAAAAAAAAAAAAAATAAAAAATTGGAAGGTCATAGGTCAAGGTCAAGGTCACAAGAGCCAAAAATACTGCCAAGCACCTGACACGATAACCGGAGGGACCTAGGACACTCAAATTTCGTATGCGATGCGCGATAGGTACTAAGAAATATATAGGCCAAGTTCGAAACTGAAGGTCATAAGTCAAAGGTCAAGTCACTGGTGCCGAAAATGCTGCCAAGACCCTGGCACGATAATGATTGAATGGAGATACCTAGGACGCTCAAATTTTGCATGC
Source organism: Phymorhynchus buccinoides (assembly GCA_017654935.2). Lineage (NCBI taxonomy): Eukaryota > Metazoa > Mollusca > Gastropoda > Neogastropoda > Raphitomidae > Phymorhynchus > Phymorhynchus buccinoides. Next base: position 32,878,354 of record CM065712.1, read on the forward strand.
AGATAGGTACTAAGCATATATCAGCCAAATCCAAAATGAAGGTCATAGGTCAAAAGTGAAGGTCACTGGAACCAAAAATGCTGCAGAGCACCTGGCACAATAATAGAGGGACCAAAACGCTCAAATGTCGAATGCAGATAGGTAATAAAGATATCAAGGTCAAGTTAAAAAATGAAGGTCAAAGGTCAAGGTCATTGGTGCCGAAAATACTGCCGATCACCTGGCACAATAACGTTTGAGCGGAAGGACCAAAACACTCAGATTTTGCTTTTGGATACGTACTAAGAATATCTAGACCAAGTTCAAAAATCAAAGTCCTAGGTCAAAGGTTAAGGAACCCGAAAATACTGCCACGCGGTTGGTGGTCTAGCTCTAGTTTTGTATTTGCATACGTTTTGGCAGTGTGACTGTTTTTATTCTGTCAAACTGATATATCTGGGCATCAATTCATATATATATATAATGCCACAAAGTGGTGGTTTCGACTAAAGGCAGAGATCAATTTCTGGATTATGGTTTACAACATTACTTAATTTCCCTTGATTTTTTGACTGTGACTGTTTTTACTTTTAGAACATTTGTTTGTTATCCTCCTCCTATTCTCACCTTCCAATATCAACATATTGTTCTTTCTTCTTCTTCTTCTGTGTGGTGACACCACTTCTTTATGCAGAAGTGATATGTACACACTTTGGAGATGTGACCAGAGAAAGAAAAAGAAAACAAATAGAAGAAGGGGGAAAATAAATGTACAGAAGTCTTCACAAATGCAGTTAGAAATATCCAGTCCATGAATCCAAAAGTCCATGTCCGCTTGCTATTTGTGGGTGAGGAATGACCCAGCCAGTCAGGTCCCGCTGACCGAGATCCTAACATGATGCTGCGTCAATGGGGATGGAGGGATAGGAAACTGGACTAACTTCAAGTTCAAACACATCCAGAAAGAGCGCAAGCGATCCTTCAGGCGAGCAGAAGCAAAAATAACCCTATTCCTTTCCTGAGCAAGGCAGAATGCTGCTTCTTGCGCGTTCGTGTTGATGGTCTGCGAGTAGCCATTTGTCCTCTGCCTTTCTTTGCCAAGTTTCCTGGTAAGGGAGTTAACAATGCCATTTAAAACTAAGATATGGATCCACAACAATTCCCAGGTCTTTTTCAGCTGTTGTACTTTCTAGTTTACGGAACTCCTTACCGTCCCTCATATAATAGTGATAGTTTGGATTGTGTCTACCTACCTAAATGCAATACTTTACATTTTTCTGCATTACATTTTTAAAAGCCAAGTGTCTGTCCAATTAATTAATTTGTGAATGGATGACTGCAAATTGTTTCTGTCACTCACTCAGTCACTGTTTCAATTGTCGAGTAAGCTTTGGTATCGTCTGCAAACGTTTTATATTACAGTCTACTATGCCAGGCATGTCATTTATGTAGTAAATAAAGAGTATTGGGCCCAACACACTCCCCTGTGGGACACCACTAGTAACTGGTATTCTAGATCAGATGACACAGAACCATTTACATTAACATAATTATTGAGTTCTATTATTTAAAAAGTCACTTATCTAGCTAAGTAATTTCCCTTGAATGCCACATTCTTTCAGTTTGTTTATCAGTCTCTGATGAGGCACAGTATCAAAGGCCTTTTTAAGATCTAGATATATTGCATCTGTGGGTTTACTATTATCAAAGTTGTACATCCAGTCATGTATGGTTATTAAAAGTTGGGTCACGCATGATCGCCCTTTACAAAAAACAAATTGATCCTTAGAGATAAGTTTATTGTTAGTCAAGTGATCACACAATACATCACGAACAAACCCTTCAAATACTTTACACACCACTGATGTAAGTCTGACAGGTCGATAATTCCCTGCATTGCTTTTTATCACTTTTTAAAAAATGGGTCGCACTTCAGCCTCTTTCCAACCTTGAGGTATCAATCCCTGGACAATAGTTTTATCAAACAAAAGTTTTATCAGTTCCAATGCATGTTTAGTCATCCATAGGGGCTTTCTTTTTTTAGAAGTCTTTTTTCACTTTAGGAATGAGGTTAGGACTGGAGCCAGAATGGTCAGCTCATTGACCGTGGGCCCTCAAGATAAATGTTCAGTAAGCTATCTGCAGTCTGGACTCCAGCTACTTTAAGAAATTTCATTGGATAACGGCAACGTCAAGCGGCCATTTTGTCTTGACTTTTTTGTTTTCATTTCTAACCCTAACCCCAACCCTAATCCTATCCCTTTCCCGGGCATTATATCCTAACCCTATCCCTGTCTAAACCTATCCCGACCTAGGAGAAAGGACTAGTAGGAGTAGCAGTGAGTTCAAAACTTGAAAACAAATATCATTGGTGTCCAGACTGCAGATAGCTTTCTGTCAAGAGAAGAAGAAGAAGAAGAACTTATCCATTTAGTCCAGTAACTATTATTTATTCCAATCCATGAAGATGTACAAACTTTTTAACAACTTAGATGACATTAGCATTGATTCTCGTTTTACACTATCCATTTATAACAGCACTAGAAATCAAGAGGGAAAATTACATATACAGCGTTGTAATACTAACAGGCGTAAACATTATTTTAGTAATCGAGTTGCTAACCTCTGGAATTTACTGACACCTAACCTAAAAAGAGCACCAACACTAAATACCTTCAAAAATCTCCTTGACAAAGATGAAAATTTTAGTCAACTATTTTTTAAACATGATGATTGAATTACAATCATAATTTTAAAAGGCATGCTTATGCAAACAAAACAGTGTCAATGAAGGGACGTTTATAAGCCGCGAGGCTTAGGCTTGAGCCAGTCCCACACTATACTATACTATACTATAACTATACTATAAGTATTAACATCATCTACATGACCATTAAATATCTTATAGCTTCAATTGAAACACGTCAATCTGGCGCGGATCGATCTCTTGTACATTACCAATAGTTTTCCTCTGACTTAAAGAAGTAAACAGAATGATGCTTACATAAGTAAGGAGCCTAACAAAGACGGTTGAAGGAAACAAACCAAAGAACGAGATTCACTGGAACAACAGGAAGTACGTCATTTCATCCAAACGTGACCGGAGAAAACTGCCTCTGACGAAAACGGCTCCCTACGTAAACTGCTTCCTTCCTTCCTTCCCTTCCTTCCTTCCAGTAAGTCAAACCACAGTCAAACTTGACTATTCGTGTCACTGTAGAAATTGGGGATCTGCAGAAGAGCGCCTTAATACAGGGAGAGGGGTAGAGGTGGAGGGAATTGGGGAGGAGCGGGGAGGGGTTGAGTGATTGCTGGATAACTATTTGGTGACCATCGAACCTTTGTGTCGATGGTCTTGGCCTGCACAGCTTCCTGGGGCAGCTCGTTCCAGTCCCCGATTGGTTACGAAGACTGCCTACTTGTTACAGAAACGGCCCTACTCAAAGTTACGAAAACGGCCAGGTGTTGCATGAAATATTTTACCCATGAAATAAATACTCTTTTCTTCATTCAAATTGTTTGCTGTTTGGGAAAGATTCGCCCCTAAATACATTCAGAGGCGTCTTGTGGCATGCAGGAAGACCAAAAGATTCATCATTAAATATTGAGAAGTCAGGGATATTTTTCTAATATTTATTATTTATTTATTTTTGTTTGCATGGGTGGTTGTTTATATTGTCCGCCATTTCGAAAAGTACGAAACTAAGTGGCATATAATAGTAATAATAATGAGGAACATTTATATAGCGCCCATCCTACTATGTAGGCTACAGGGCGCTTTACATACAATTGAAATGGAATAAAAATATGAAACAAAAATTAAATAACGCGAGCAGACAAAACAAGACCTGTCATGACTTCGTTTGGCCGGTAAAAAACACACATAACAATCAGCAAGAACAACTCTGGGACTACTAACTAACTAACTTAGTACTTACTACTACTAACTTAGTAGTACTTATATAATATGGCTTTACATCCTCCCGCCTCTATTTATTGGTTCTGTCCGTGTAAGATTGAGCACATAAATATCAATATTATCAATAGTTGACTTATTTCATCTAGTGCGCTTTTTGAAGGCTACTTAATTTTTCACGGTAGGTACTTTAGTCTCATGACACCGGCCCCAATCCGAACAATCAGTGTTTTCGTATTTTGAGTAGGGCCGTTTTCGTATTTTAAGTAGGGCGGTTTTCGTTATTGACAATAGGGCCATTTTGGTTTTCAAGGGCCGTTTTCAACAGGAGCCGTTTTATCCGGTAACCCATCCAAAGGGGGTTAAGTCCCAGCAAACTTGGAAAAGAAAGAAAGGTGTATTTAAATTGTTCCGCTAGAGAACTGGATGTAGTCTACAGTTTTCTTTTTTTACTCAATAATTTAGCAAGTATAAAATTTGAATACACCGAATTTCCTATCTTATTCTTTGCTGCCGATTTGTACATCAAAGTTAGGGTTGGCTGATCAAGCCACGTTTTTGCCAGCAAGAGAAGATAATTCATTTTTCCTTTCATCGCTTTGTGTGTGTGTGTCACTGTGTGTGTGTGTGAAGCTGTAAATGCATCGTCATTAAATGCGTTCAAAAATTCAATATATAACCATTTCCATAAAATTGTGTTCTCTGTCAACGATTAATTATGTATAAGGTCTGTCTAAATAGTCATGAATCAGTTTTGTCGATAAAACAAACAATAAATGAAAGACAACACAGAGGCCGAGAGGGCAAAAGGCTGAAAATATATAGCGCCTAAATTGATAGGATAATTATGATCTATGTGTGTGTGTGTGTTTGTGTGATTCTTCAAATATAAACAGACATTCTGTGATTCAGGATTGCACAATGTTGAAACAAATTAGAAGCGAACTTTAATATTATAATAATAACAATGAATATTTATGTCGCTTTATCTTAACAAAAGCCCTAAGCGCTTACAATCATGATAAAAACAATACTAAAAATGAAAAGCTGGACAACACACAAAACACTCGCACGAACTGGAGGTCAAACACACACACACACACACACACACCACACACCAACAAACACACCCTCCACACGCGCACACAACACCACACATGACTCAATGGATACCTTTTCAGAGAGGGGAGAAAGATTATGTTTTTGAAGAGAGTTTTTTTGAGGGAGGACTTGAAAGAAGAGAGTCTGTTTGAGGTTCGGAGTGCAGAAGGGAGGCCGTTCCAGGAGGGGGGAGCTTGGAAAGAAAAAGAACGTTTGGCAAGAGTTCTGGCACGGAAACGGGGGATTATCCAGAAAATTACATTACTATTATCATGTGTTTGACTAATCAGTTTCTTTACTACTTTGTTACAGACCAGTAAAAGGAACCTGAACTGCAGACACAATGGACGGAGTTAAGGAAGAGGTCATAGAAGGAGACTGTACACCTTGGATGGACAGTGGTGTTGCGGTGGTCAGTAAAATTCATCAGTTTTTTTCTTTAACCTTTTTTTCGCCGTCGCCGCAATGTCGCATTTTAGCACCACAATGGTTTAACACCCATGTCACTAAAAGGCATCAAATCATGACCTGTTATCCAAAGACCCTTTTTTATTAATTTTGGGAGGTATGGATAGGCCTTACTTTATGCATGTCACAGAGGAATCCCCACTATTGCAGATGATTTATTTTCCTCTACCCAGTTAAGATTTATGGTATTTTTTGGCTGAAAAATGGCTAGCGGCGTAAGGGTTAAACCCTTTCAGGCCTTTCTAATTAAGATCACAGGCAGATCTGTGAGTTATTGAAGAAGTGGGGGTAGTAGGAGGGATATCTCATCATTCCTGCTGTAAGCTGCTCTGTGTGTGTGTGTGTGGGTGTTTTGTGTGTGTGTGGTGGTGTGTGTGTGTACGTGTGTGTTGTTGTTCTTCGTGTTTAACGTCCTCCACTAAAAGTGATTCAGACAATATAATATTGTATTGTGATGTTGGTGTGGTGAGTGTGCCTGTGAGTGTGTGTAAGCATTAAAGACAGTATAGAATGGTGTTGCCGACCTAATCATGACACC